>KK365130.1:34672-44720 GCA_000385875.2 Anncaliia algerae PRA339
GAAAATAATTACAGATATTTTATTTTTAAAACAAGTCAAAAATATATGTTTAATATGTGGATTCTATACTATTATAATCGGATTATAAAATCTGAATTGAGTATTTAAATTTATAATGATTAAAAGTATTTTTGAAATTTTTAAAAGTTTTCTTAAAAATTTAAATTTAATAATGAGGATATATTTCATTGCATGATTTTATTGACTTGTGTTTATTCTTGCAATTATATAATCACTAAAGGGAATATAAATAAAAAAATTTTCAAACATAATATAGAAAATATAAATATTAATCTAAGACATTTTGTTAAAAAGGTAAATATAAAATCTCTTACATTGTTATAAATCCATATAAATTAAAATTATTTTGTAATTTTGATATTTAACATTAGATTATATGAAAAGCACCAACTTTTATGGTTAATATTATATAATTCACGTTTAAAGCAGTCTATTTCATATAAGAAACAATATTTTTGTAGTCAAAAATAATTGCAAAAAAAATGATTTTAAGCTATGTATTATACTATTTATAGTTTATTTTTATATTGAACAAATAGAATACTTCGTAATTTATCTGGAATTTGCTTTCTATGCATTTTCTTTTAGTATCTAAACTCAAACCCACTTTTGACTCTTCTTTGTGTCAAACTCCTTTAGGGGATCAATCATTCTTACTACAAGATCCAAATTATGGTGTTAGAATGATTTTACTTGATATTTAAATTTCTGTATATTTTTTTAATGATTATATATTCTGTTTGATAATTTGTGAGAGTATGCAAGATCATAAATATTTTCAAATTAAATATCTAAAGAAATCCTTTGATTGAGATATTATACCTGCATGTATAAGATTATTAGCATATTGTCCTTCAAAATGATTGAAAAATTCTCTTAAGTGCATATTTTACATGCAAAGGTTTTTATATAGTCATTCCTCAGTTTTTTCGTAAACTTTGTAATGCATTATATAACTAAAATCTTTCACCAAAATTTTAGACATATTAACAATGAGAAACAGAATAAATAAGAGCTTTTATGTTATACAAATATTATATAGAGTTTTGTATTCATAATTTATATTTAAAACTATCTAATATGTCACTTTGAATCTAAAAGCACAAAATAC
This sequence comes from Anncaliia algerae PRA339, assembly GCA_000385875.2. Classification (NCBI taxonomy): domain Eukaryota; kingdom Fungi; phylum Microsporidia; family Tubulinosematidae; genus Anncaliia; species Anncaliia algerae. The sequence continues at coordinate 35,805 of KK365130.1, forward strand.
TTGCTAAAAATGATAATTTCCTATTTCATCTTGAAAGTCAAGGCAAAAAATATAATATTCAACAGTTGAAAAATTTGTCTAAAAAATATATTTAACTGCAGAATTATTGTAACCCGCTTATGCTTTTGATCTTTTTTGATCTATTATATTATTTTTGAGTTTAAATTGAAGATTTTAAAATATTTTCAGCAAAATATTTAAATTTTATAATATTCCGCGATTAAGAAAAATAAACAAAAATACAATTTTGAGGAACCAAGCAAATTTATTATTAAGAAAATACAAACAGTAACTTTTAATATATCTCGTCCATCTGAAACAAGAAGCTTTGCTCACAAAGTTGATCAACCGTGAATTACAATCAACTATTCTTTACTTTTAGACTTCTTAAAAGTTTCATAATTATGCGATTATTTGTAATGATGCATATTGTTTGTCTTAATTGCCGAGTGTAAAAATATTATTTATTTACTTTTAAATTTTTAAAACTTATATTTATATTTAGATCAATAGATTAAGGATTCAGAATTATATTTTAAATACATGTAAATAAGTTTAATCTTTATAAATTATAGAAAACGAATATCATTATAAATATTGTCTTCTTTACGTACAAGATTTAAATATTAAAATGATAATCCTATTTATTGAATTTTTCACATTTAAATAAATGTTATTATATATTTTTAAAATAGTCTCAAAAATAACTACAATGTTATATTTAAATTGTTTTAAATTTTCTGCGAAAAAAATATGTCAATATAAACCTATATATGATTGTTAGTCAAAATTCAATTTCTTTTGATATTGATATCGAAGACAATTTAATTTTTAGACTTCTGTTTTTAATTATAGCTTATCCATTTATATAAAATACTTAAATTATTAAAAATGTATAAGAATTTAATTTTATATACTTTTATCATTTTTATCTTGTAATATAAAAATAAAAAATTTTCCACCCTTGAAATGTATAGAATTAACATTATTTTAATGCAATTAACGTTTTTATTAAAGCAGAATAATTTAACCGATTTAAATCAAACATTAGAACCGGAAGCTAATTTATCCTCGCAATTATGTCTAAATAGTAAAAGGAAATATTCTCCAGAAGCTATAGAAAGCAATTCTTTAGAGGAAGGATCATTAGAAAGTTTACCTAAAAGATCAAAAGTTTTTCAAATAGAATTAGCAACAGAAAATGCTTTTGTAGAAGCAAAAGAAAAAAGAAAGGAATTTCTGGAACAGAAAGTTTTCCAAGTAAATATCTCTGAAGAGCTAAATAGCAGAATTTGTGAAAAAAAGGTCTTCTTGCATGATCATGTTAGAAATATATTATATTCTTTGGAGCGTGTTGAGTTTGATCATATATCTTTAGATAAATTGGGCGAAATGCAAAATATACAAGATATATCTTTGAACGGGGCCAAATCAATTTGTCCTAATTTTTCGCAAGAAAGATCGACTCCTAATAAATTAAATTTAGAAACAAGTACAACTAATGAAAATACAGAAGACGAACCGTTAGAAGTCAAAAATACGCCTGATAACACATATTTATTTCCTTATCGCATAGAAAAACAACAGGAAGATTTACATAGAATCAAATATTCTACATGTATATTTTCAAAGTATTACCAACTATTTTATAATATGCAAAATGATTATTCTATCAAACTATTATACCTTGTAAATATATTTAGTGATAAGTTTAAAGTAGCAACAAATAATTGTAATTATATTTCTTTACAACAAACAGAAGCATTTTCCGAATTTTATAAAATTTTATCTTGTAATTATAAGATAGAATTGATAAATGACGTTAATAAAATAGAACTTAAAGATTTATTTGAAGAATTTCAAAATTTTGAGAAATTTTTAAACGGAAAATATAAATTTGAAAGAATTGAGCCAAAATATAATAAATGTTTTATTCATTATAATAGTTACGTCCATATAAAGGATAAATTTTCAAATAAATCACATCAAAATATCATTCAATACCACATAGATATATTTGAAAGTTATAATTACAAGTTGTTGGTTGCAGTTTTACCTTCCTTGCAAATTATTTTAAAAATGAAACATTTTCCAAAAACAAAAAGGTTTTCTGTAGCGGTTATTAAATATTTACAAGTGATTTTGTGCAAATTCGAAGTATTCCGTCATGAATACTTTTGTAAAAAAAATATTACAAAAGAATCACTAAAAGTCCTATATTCAGATGAAAATTTCAATGAAACAATTGCTATTATTAGCAAAATATTATCAAAAGTTATATATGCATTTTATGGTATGAAAAATTCAAAGATTATTTTGATTTTGAGAATTCTTGACTTTTTTTATTTTGTAAGAGCTAAATTTAATTATATATTTCAAGCATTTATTTCAGATAAATTTTTTGAGAAGGCTGATTGTTTTGAAAAAGAAATATTTACATTTAACATAGACGAATCAGGAAATCTTATAACTTTTGATTTTACAGAAAAATTCGTTTCAACATCTCTTTACAAAAGATTAATTAAAATTATACTTGAAGATAATGTATAATAACTTACGAATACATTATTCCTTTAAATATTAGGAAAAATAAATAAAATTTTAAAGGTATAATTTTTGTAAAATATTAGCGATTTTGGTAAAAATGGACTATTTAAAAAATTTAGATGTTTTTGAAAGATCTCAATTTATTTTCAGTTTTCTTTTGAAAATCATAATTGAATTGAATTTAAATACTGCATAAAACAAATACTGAAACTCATAATATACTTCAATATTTCCACACAATTCTTTGGGTTGAGTCTTTTTAAAAATTAAAAATATCTCTTGGTTTTTATTCACTTGATTTAAAGTTCAAAATTTTATATTAAAATTCATCATATTAAAAGGATTATTTAATATGCACTGAAAAATTATAATAATTAAACTAATTGTCCAAACGTTTTATTAAAGCAATTTATTTTATAAAATTTTAAGAATTTTCAATAATATTATTAATTAGAGGTTTTCAGGTTTACCTCTTAAAATTATCATTATTTTTAAAAAAAATTAAAAGGCGTATAATTTTTGAAGATGACACTTTTTTAAGCCTTCTTCATCACAACCTACACATTAAATATCTGACCATTTTTGGTCAAAATCATATTCCTCTTTGTCTCTATTTTCTTTTGCTCCAATCCGCTTATCTTACGATTAAACATTAGCAATGATAATAAATTTTTAGCAAATATTTGAGGGAATATTGACATAGTCATTATTTAAATCCATAAATTTTTTATGTAAATTAGTTGTCAGTTCATATGTCATTATTAAATTTAAAGGCTTTAATCAAATTTTAAGCATGTCAAATCGTATATTTGATATATTTTTCCACAAAGACTGCAATGAATTTAAAGAAAACGTAAAGTATTGAAAGTATGCTACGTAGGCTACAGGGTTGAATGAATAGATTATTTTTGTCTATGGTTTTTCGTAAAAAAGCCAAGAACCCAAACCCTTTTATCGATTTTTTAAATATATCGCAAAAATTTTTACTAGAATAATTATGTAAGTGCTCAAAATATTGGTATCTTCATAACATAGTTGAAAACAAAAGATAATTGTTATTTAAACTAAATAGTAAAAAATGTTTACTATTTTTGTGCATAAAAATATTAATTTTAAGAAATATTGTGATTTTTTATAATTTTTTTTATCAAAACTCAAGCTTATAATTTTTTTATAGATTAATATTAAGGACTTTTTTCTAGGTTGTATAAGAAATTAATAAAATTAAATCTAGATCGCAGATTATAAAAAATCAAATCTTCATATAAAATTTGTATTCTTATATATTTCTAGAAATAGTAGATATTTATTTTTTATAAACTATTTAATGGGCATTGTTGGTTTGAGTTAAGAGAAGTTGATATTTTTTATTAAATGTATAGCTTAAATTTTAATGAAGTATTTAATCCACTACATTGAATGGGAAGCGAATTTAAAAAAATTCCTCATATATCGTTAGATTTTTATTATATTCAATAGCTTTAAAAACAAATTAAATAAAAATCTGAATGAAAATCGATATTTTTACAATACCATTGCACCATAGAACAAAATATTTTTCATATTTTATAGATATCAAAATAAAATATTTGTTTTTATAACAAGTTGAAATATAAAAAAGCTATTAGCGCAAAAAAGATAGCACTTTTTATTTCCTAAATATAATATTTTTGAATTTTATTTGAGTTTTATTTCATAATTAATAAAGAATTAGTCAAAGAAAAAGGACATATATATATATGTTTGAATGCTAAAAATTTAATCAAAATTAGATAAATTTTATCTTTTTTATCTTTTTATAAAGATTAACTTCTAATCCTTTCATATGAAATTAAAAAACTTGCAATATATATTTTAATGTTGTTTATTAGAGAAGATACCTTTTCAAACTTGCACCTACCCTTCAAAAAGCGATACATTAAAAATCCATCTACAGGAATTCAAATCACAAGAAAGGTTTGCGGAGATAATATAGATCCTTATTCCTTTGTTACAGAATGTGAGGAAAATCACCCCAAAAAATATAAAGCAGAAGTAGATATTTATATGTATGAAAAAACTAGAAAATAAAATTGACAATTATTACTGTTGCAAAACAACATTAAATTAATTAATAATTTAATTAGATAAAAATGGGTATTTAAAAATTAAATTTATTTATTAAAAAAATTAAAAACCCTTAAGGTGTCAATGAAGGAGCTAAAAGAAAGCAAACACACTAAGCACACCTCTCTGATGAATAAACACTGTGACTTATCTTCTTCTATGTTCTTTATATCTTCAACATATTGTAAGATCCGCTGGTAGCCTTCAAGGTTACCACAATTACAAATACACATCAACAATTAGATAGAAATAATTTTTCTCAAGATCTAGAGGCAGGAAATGGCATTCAAGGAGATGCGTTTTTGAATAATTCCGAAAGTAATAATTATTTAGGAAAATGAATATTATGTTCTTATCATTATGCTGACACAAGAGAAAAAGAAATTAACTCTCTGGGTGAATTAAATATAAGCGATTCTACATTTATATTGGATTATTCTTGCAAATTTACAAAGGAACTATCAGTAGAAAAATTGCATAAAAATATTTGCACTTTTGAAATTTCTATCGTCAATAGACAAGACGAAGCTAATTTATCAGGAATGGATATATATTTGTTACAATACTGCGCAAAATTCTCATGAACAGATAATATTAGAAGTGAGTATGCTTTAGAGAAAGATTCCAATTTCTATTTGTAATTATATGACATGCAAAAGGATTACTTATAGATTTAAGGTTTGTAGTAAATGGTATATATAAGTATAATGATATATAAGTCTGATACTATAGTTTTAAATAAAAAATCAATTGAAGCTGGTTGGGAGTGGGGCAGTTCCCGGACGCTTTATTATTTTTACGAGGAAAAACATTATATTAAAAACTTTTTATTTTATTAAAAAAAGTCCTTATATACTTTTTAAATAGAAAAATTAACAAATCATCCTCTTTAGTTTCTAACATTAAACCCTTTCTTTATTCAAATGATATCAATTACTTTCCTGCATTGATATCTCCTTTGGGTTGACAGCAGCTGTCAACCCCACAGAAGCTTACAAAGATTTTTTTGTGATTTTGTCTGTAGTCTATACATGTAAATTTTTAGGTTGTAATAATGAACGCGAAATAAAATCTATACGAGGAGTTGGACCGACAGGTAAGCCGATTCGTCGAGTCCAACGAGGACATAAAGGGGAGTGATGATCTTAAAGAAAGGGGATCATTGCTTATTGGTGATTTAAGTGATTGAAAAAGCTTAAGTAGAAACTTTTTGAATAAAGTATATCTTTTCCAAATTCTTTTTTTATTAAAATATATAATGTCGCAGCGCGGGGAAACCCGAGAAAATGCAACCCTAGGAATTCAACAAATTTAAAAAATGTATAGAAAATAATTTTAAAATTTTAGGTCTCGATGCTTTAACAAAAAAACCTTATTATGCCCGTTTTAAAAGCTATATTGAAACCATAAAATTAGCAACTAATGATGAAAACCAAGATATAATATACTTTTATATAAACATCTTTAAAATAAATAATTACAGCATTATTTTCAGAATACTTCTGGGTTTTGTAACATTTATAAATTAAATAATTTAAAAAGAGAAAAAATGTTATGATCTATGTAATTGGATTCTTACACCTAATTTTTTGTAAATTTGAAGTATTTAGGCACACATTTTTTAAGATAAATTTTATTGAAAAGGAGGAATTACAAAGCCTATATTTAGATTCGAAGTTTACTGAAACGGTTGCTTACATTGGAATCCTATTTAGAAGGTCTTTAATCTACTGCATTTGTGATTGTGAGAGTTGGATTAAATAGAGCCAATGATTGATCCATGATAAAAGGTCGGATCAAAAGGGGGTTAAGTAGCGTATTGGTTTAAATACTAAGACAAAAAGTATATAAACCCACAATTTAAATAAAGTATGAAGTTTTCAAAATCTAAAAATATATTTTTATACAATATCAATAGGGAAAACCCGAAAGTATCCAACCGTAAGTTGTTTCAAATACTTGAAATATTGAATTTTTTATATTTTGAAAGTGCTAAATATGGTTCAATCCTTAGAAAGTGGTTTACTTTCAAATATTTACAGGAATCAATTCATCTATATTCAAGTATTTTGTTAATTGAAAGGGATGATTTAGATAATTTAAAAACCATAAAATTTAAAGAGGAATTTGTTTCTACTCCTTTATATCCAAACTTAAAAGGAATCATTAATAAATAATTTTTCCTTAGAAATTAGAAGTAAATGTTTTTTAAGGTTTATATATTTAATATTTTGGGAGGAATTCAATTTATAAGTAAAAACTTTCAAATATAAAAATAATTTATAATATTTCAGGTTATGATTATTTATCATAATTTTTATAAATCGTACTCTAAATAGGAAATATTGCCATTATATGTTACAAAAAGTGTTTTTTGGTGTTAAGAATTCTAAAATATTTATAAAGGCATCAATAGATTGAAATTAGATATATTGCATGCAATGATATTAAATTTTAAATTAAAGTTGGAAATGAGTAAAAATATGAATCTGTTCTTAAAGAAATTTACGTTTTTTGTAAATGACATAGAAATATAAGTTTTGGCGATATTTACCTTTAAGAAGATGCAAAATTTTTTTTTGCGTGAATAACATTATAGGAAGAACATAAAAGCAAATTGTTAATTATATTAAACTAAATTTTAAAAGGTACTTTCAAAAGAAGAGATTGGTTGTTCCTTTATTTGTAATTACATACCAATAATATTTTTATTCTATCACCAAAGAAAATAAATTTAAAGTCAAATGTATCAAAATGTAGGCATTTAAAATGAAACCAAAGTTGAATGTAATTATTTTATAGAAATTATTATGAGATTATATATTATCTTTTAAAGAATAAATAAATCACATTTCTATGTGAGTAACATTAGCCAAATAATATTATTTTAGCTTTAAAAAATTTAAATACATTTGTAAAGAAATTTCTTGGAGACAAATTTCAGAGTTCAGATACCATTGGTAAATTTTAATTAAATTACATATAAAATAAATTCATTTAAAATTTAATATTACTAATATTATATTAGGTCATTGGTTTCTATGGCACTTTCATCAAAAATATGTTCTCCTTTAAAGTATTTTTTACTTGTCTTAAATAGTTATATAAATTTGCTTTTTTCACAATATTGCTATTCTTAGGAAAAAGGTGTTTGTTTAAATAGTCTTTTTTGCACCCCCCCCTTTTAATATTCGCGGAATCTCGATTTTTAATATCTTCTACATTGTTTCAATCTTTTGGTAGAAAGAGTTTTGTCTGTAGAATCAATAGAATTGCATAAATGGGTTATTTGATTGTGTGTATAACAAAATATATCAAGATCTTAGAACCTTTCCAACAACCTGTTATTTCAAAAGACCGTTTTCATAAACTTAGTGATGATGTTTTGAGGACTTTCACCATCACGTTTTTTAGAAACCATTAGAAACACCTTATTTATCTTCCTTAGACGTCATTTATCACCCAAACTGACTCCGCCAAAAGAAATCTGCTTACTCCGTACTTCCTTTTATAGATATAGGTCTCATTTATCTCGACTGTGCGTCTCTTTCCTCCTGTCATTTCTGTATTTTTGAAGCCTATTAAAGGATCCGAATACTCAAAAAAACTAAACAAACTATTAAATGTTTTTCTTTCTATTCAATATATTGAGAGATTTAATTAAAGAGCATCTGATTGCATTATAAAATCCTTAAAAAATCCCCTATTTGCAAATGAGTGACATGAAATATCGTGTCAGTAATAACACTTGTTTTACATTGACAGGTCTTTTTCCATAAGCCTGCCTAATATTGAACCCATGCCTTACTTTAACCTTTTTAATCTCATTAGATAATTACATTTAGGGCAGATTTTTGGATCTGTTGAGGCCAACCCTAACTTTAATGCAAACTCTAAATATTTCTAGGGATCACTAGTCAGTTGTCATATCTGGAATATATTCATGTTATGCTAAAATATTTTATTAAATACCTTATTTGATATAAAGAAAAATTAAATTTTACAAAATATTTCCCAATGAAATTTGAACTCTTTAATCCCTCAAAAAAGAAGATTACTGTTAGAAAACCTAACATGCATTTTTCCCGCCCAACTGCGCGGGAAATAAAACTATAAAAAGGTAAATTTTTAAATAAATATGGGTTACTTTTATTCTAATAAATTTAAAAAGGAAAATATGAAAATATCCACAGGTACAAAGGGACCAATCAAATCCCTGTACCTCAGGCACCTTAAAGGTATGGTGCCCTGGACATCCCACAA
>KK365130.1:244421-259141 GCA_000385875.2 Anncaliia algerae PRA339
TTTTATTGATAAATCATCATCTACCGCAAGCGGGACAAAATCCAATCGTATATAAACATAATATTGTAAATGATCCTTTTACAATATATAAATATTATGAAAGTAAATAATTTATATAAAATATAATTGAAGTTATGTCAGCACAGGGAAGATACCTTTGGTTTATAACAGATTTTCAAAAAATATTGCTTAAAAAGGTATTTAATGTGTAAATCGCGAAAAAATATCTTTTAAAAGCAGAATTTAAGTAAAATTATTTTCCTTTTTATTATACTTTTTATATAATAAAGTTTTATATTTAAGTATATTAATACATTTTTACTTTCAGTAATTATGGGATCAAATAAAAATATCCAACTTATATTTTTATAAATACCAGCTAACTTATGAATCTAATGTTATTAACAAATACTGATTCATATTTTAAACATAAAAATTCAAAAATATTAATCAAGACTTAGATTAAAAATCCAATAGAAAAAAAATACTTTCATAACTTTAGGAATACATTTATTGAAAAAATAAATAATAAAGACATTGAACTAAAATTCTAGCATTTGAAATATTTTAAACTTTTAGGAAATACTATTTTTGAATTGCAGGGGATTCTTTTTTAGGAAAAGTTGGTTGTATTTGATATATAATCCAATTTAAAAGAATGTTTACAAAGTTTTATACGTATTATTTTAAGAATTTTTAATGTAGAAATGATATTTTATTACAAGAATTGATTAAAATTGTTTAATGATATCTTTTAATCATAAAAGATCTAAATATATAGTGTATTCGTTTTTTTTTTAAAATATAAACTTAATCTGATATTCATATGTCTAATTTCTTAAGTATCAAACATATTATGAGCATTAATTAATTGTTTTAGTGATCAGAATATATTTTATTGTTGTTTAAGGATTATTCATCCTTAGATGATATGTTAAAATAAAATATATTATTATTACTTTTAATCAGATGGATTTATTTCCAATTTCTATTATTTTTAGTAAAGTTCATTAAATCTATAATATTTAATAAAATAAATGTCATATTCTTACGGGTAATAAAATGATCATAAAACTAACTCCCCATTGCCCTGATAAGGTTGATATTTAAAATTGCATTCAAAAGATTTCTATACATTAAAAAAAGGAAAAAATTTGAATTAGATATAACACTCTTAACTTTATTATTTAAGGAATTTTTTTACAAATAATGATGCTCTTTAAAAATAAAAATAAAAATAAATATATTTAAGTAATACATTTCTTAATTAATTAAATTATTAGAAATTAAAATATTTTTTACTAATGCAAAGAAGAAAGAGACAGATTCAAGAATATTTAAATCGTAAAGAAAAAGAACAGATAGAAGAATCCATCAGAAAATCAAAAGAAAAACTAAAAGAATGTTATGATAATGATATTGTTATACCTCATGAATTAAAAGAAAAGACTGAATTAATCTCAGAAGTACTCTATAATTTACATTATGATGAGAATCAGGAGGATATTAAAGTATTTATAACAACATCAAGAGAACCATCATCTATGCTTAGAGAGTTTGCTAAAAGAATTTCTCTTATTTTTAATGGTAAATTGATTTCCAGAGGACAAATGAATCAATCTGATTTTATGAATATGATTATCTCTGATAATGTAGGATTATTAATAACAGTTAATGAATCCAAAGGAAGTCCATCAAACATTTCATTTAATTTCATAAAAGTAGCAAAAAATTTTCATTTTACCATTTTAAATTACAAAGTGAATAAAAGTATGGAAAAAAGAACAGTTAAGGAAAACTGTGCATTAATGGTAGAAGGGATAGAAAATAAGATAGGATTAGAATTTAAAAATCTTATATCTTTAATATTTAAGATGCATGATGAATTCTCAAGAGTACTTGTCTTAAAGAATGATGATGATTTAATTTCATTTAGACATTTTTTTTTAGAAAAACAGATTGTTGAGGATTTCTTTAATTTTGATATTAAATTATATAAAGTTGATAATGAAGTAGAAGAAGAGTTTGTATCAAGAAACTTTATAAACTCAACAAAGAAAGTATTCTAAATAAAATATATTTTATTTATAAAAATATTTAAATAATTTATTATTTTTTAAGAAATAATTATTTAAGAATTCTTTTTTTAGAAATATCTTAAATAATTATTAAACATTTTAAGTGTATGAAAATAAACATATTATAAAATATATATATATGCAATTATTAAGAATACAATTATTTAATTGAATCTCAGTTAATAAAAATAAAAATTAAATTATTTATTTAATTAAATATTTTATTTATTTTATTTAAATATTTTTTATTTATTCAATTTAAATATTTTATTTATTGAAAATTAAATATTTTATTTATTGAAGTTTAAATATTTTATTTATTGAAATTTAAATATTTTATTTATTGAAACTTTAAATATTTTATTTATTGAAATTTATATTTAAAATTTTTAAAATAATTATAGGATTTTATTTATTTTAATATAATTTATAAATAATTAAAAAATAATAACCAAATGAGAAGACACTCAATTAGAAATTCAATAGGACCTAAAATCCCTAGTTACTCTAAGCAAAGGAACATACGAGATCCTGCTTATAAAAGTCAATGCATACAGAAATTAGCTACTTTTTTAGGAGACATAGATACAAAATCATTAGAACTACCTACTGTTAAAGAGTTTCAGTCTTTGTTCAGGTATTTTTACATGCAATATGAGCCAAATACTGAAGCATTGGATAGTAAATTTGAGGATGAGACAGTCTCATTCCTTAAGTTAATGAAGTATCCTTACATGACTGAAATAACAAAGAGTCAGTTGATTTCAATTTCTCCACACTCTTGGCCTGCTTTATTATCTATGCTCACTTGGTTATCTGATATAAGTAGTAACAGCAACATTGCTCCTGTAGAGGAAAGCATTGATTCTCTATTTTATGAATTTGTTTGTGAGTCATTCAAACAATACATGATAACAGGAACAGAGAGCAGAGAAAAAGAAGAATACTTCAATAAAAGTGTTAATGAACTCATAAAAAAGAGGGAAGAAGAAACTAAAAAATTAAAAGTTAAATTAAAAGAAGAAGTAGAAAAATCCTTTAACCTACAGAATAAAAAACTTAATGAAATTAATTCTGAGCTAACAAAATTTAAAGAGTACAAAGTTAAAGACATTGCTGAAATATTAGAGAATATGAGAATACGTAAGGAAGAACTCATAAGAAATGATACCATTGATTTAAGTAAAGCAACTGAATTGGATAGCAAAAACAAAGAGAATGAATTACAAATTGAATCATTAAATTCAGAACTTAATTTTTATGAAGCAGAAGTTAAAAATTTAAAAAGGATTAAAGATGACTTAAAAATACAAGTAGATAACCAAGGAATAACAATATCAGAAGTCTCCTCCTTGAGATTAAAAGAGGATTTGTTAAACAAACAAATTGAAGAATCTAAAGCTAAGAAATATCAATTCAATACTCTTAAAAGTGAGGAAGAAAATAATTTAAATTTAAAAATGATGGATTTACAGAAGGAAGTGACTGAATTTGTTAAAGTTATAAAAAATAAGCAAAATTCTTATAAAAATGATGAAATATTTGACATAACAGATGAAAATGTTTTTACAAAGGATTTAAATTTAATTATTTTTAGATTAAAAGAAATTTTAGGAGAATGTTCAGTAAAATTCCAACTGTCAATATCAGAGAGATCCTCTTTAGTTGGTAAAAAGACTGATCTTTATAAACAAATAGAACGATACAATGAGTCATTTAAGGAATTAACTGAGGAAATAATAGAATTAAGTAATCAGTACATTAAAATTAAAGAGAATTTTGATGTTTTAGAAAAAAGAAGTGAGAAAGAGTTTGATTTACTAAAGAAATGCATTGAGAAGTTGAAGTTAGAAGGACAGGAATCCTTGGTTATTGCTGAACAAGAGTATACACTTGCATTAACTAAGTTTGATTTATGCAGCATTAACTTATCCAATAAAAAGGATTCTGTAGAAAAAGAATTGAATGATTCTTTGGAAGGAATATCCAGCAGATTTTCTGTCATAGATGATTTGTTGAGAAAAATAAATAAAAAATAAAAGTATGTTTATAAGGAAAATGTTCTGTTAAAATCAATTTAATTAAAATATAAAATAAAATGATATAATTTTAAAAATAAAAAATAAAATTGTTTTATAAAATGAATATTCATTTAAAATATTAAAATAAAAAAATATTTAATTTTAAAGAATAAAATATATAATAAATTCACTAATTTTCATGATTTAATCTTGGAAGAACAAGTGTTTCTAATACATTATCAATTTCTTCATTTAATTTATGCTTGGTTTCATCAGGCATGTTTTCATACACGTAATTTGTTAAAATATTACAAATTTCTGTGTCACTTTTCTGTTCAGATGCTAATTTCTCTGCATAGGATACAATCTCATTAAGAAACTCTGTATTATCTAATTCACTTTCTAAGCACCTAAGCAAATGCTTCTTTTCATTGGTATTAGCTAAAATTTCATTTATTTTATTCTCCATGTTATGACTTAATTTTTTATTTATTATTTAAAATTAATATTTTTTTAATACATATTGTTTATAATATTATAATTTAATTAATCTATGATTTTTAAAGATTAACATTATTACAAATTAAATTATTAATAATTTTAATTAAATAAGATTTATAATCCTTACATTATTTAATAAATTTTCTATCTTTTTCGTTTAAATTATTTTTATGGAATGAAATTCATATATTTTTAAAAACTCACTTTACTTAATGCACAATGAAAAGCATTGATAAAAAAGTTTCTTTTAAAAAACTTAAAGTAAAACTTAAGAAGAAAAATAATGAGTTTAATAAGAAAATAAGTGATGAAGTAAACAAAAGATACGAGGAAAAAAGAAATGAACTAAAAACACTTTTAATCAACAAAAGTAAAGAATTCAGTCAGTTTATTAATGATAATTTTGAGAAAATCAATAACTTGGTTAAAAAGAATGAACAAAATTTTAAAGAATTTAACAATGAATACAAAATTTTAATAAAAAAATCGGGAAAATTTGATGAGCAAAATAATGAATTTAAAAGGGAAATATCTGCATTAAAAAAGGAAATAAATAATTTTATTAGTCAAAAGAAGAATCAATTAGAAAAGGATATTGAAAATAAATTCATGGAAATTAAAAAACAAAAAAAGAATATTAAAAAGAAGATTGATGATTATAAAAAAACAAATGAGAACAAAAGCATTAAAAGTATTATAAGTGAATTATTATGAATAAATAGAAGATATAAAAATAATTTTAGCATATTTTTTAAATATTTAAAGAATGATTTATAAAATAGAAAATCAATTCATTTAAATTCAAAAAAAAAACTAATTGTATATAAAGTTTTATATTTTCTTTGAACAAATGTAACGCAATTTTTTAATATTATAAGTAGAATATTATTTAAAATAATCAATAGAAAAATCAAAAATAATTCAAAATATAATAAAATTTTTATTGTGATTAAAATTTTAATTATACATCTTATAATTGTACAGATGCATTAAAAATATTAATCCAATATGACATTTATTAGATGTAAATTATAATTCTAACGATATTTTGAATGAATAAAACTTTTTAGAACTTTTAATGTAACAGCATCAACGTAAAAAAATTCTCATTTTCATTATGTGTTTAGAGTAAATGGATGAGTTACCTAAATAAATTAATCTTTTAACACTAATGAATTTTCGATATAGAAATAAAATTTATATTTATTTAACAAAGTATATAATTTTTATAAATTATTAACCTGAATATAGCATAATAATGATTCTTTTACTAATTATTGAATGATAATTTAGAAAGTAATTAAAAAGTATTACTGTGGAATTGTCCTTCTCTTAAGTATCTGAGGAACACTGATTAGATCCCACTGTTGTTGATTTTGTTTTCATAAAAGATATTTTATATTTAGAATAATTCCTAAAACCCATTTTATTTAATTCTTTGTTACATTTATACTTTTGATTCCCTCCAAGTTTGGCGGGGAAAAGGATATGTTATTAAAATATCAATTACATTTTTAAAAATATAAATAAAGTAAATAAAAGATGCGTAAGTTTCTTTAATTAAAAATATAATTTTTTAAAGAGTATGAAGGCTGACATGGAATTCAATTTAATTATTTCATGACTTTATGAGAGTGTGAAGATAAAATTGTTTGAATATATTATAGGAATAAAATTACCCCCTATTAAATGGCTGTTAACACCAAAGAAAATCCAACAAAAATATGATAGAATATTTCAAATCAAATATAATTTATTTAAGCAATAGATATCTTAGTAATAATATGCATGTATGTAACATAAATTATATTCTATGAGAAATCTTATTGCCAATATTGCATGGATTCTTATAAATGTATGAATAATAGTTTTTTGAAAAATGAATAATCTCTTTACAATGTTACAATATGTCTATAATTTATACTTTAAAATTATTTTTGGTAATAAGCCATTATTAGCATTATGAGGTTCAAAGATATCTTTAAAAATATTTTTTTGCTGATATAATCATCTAAATATTCTAACAATCTTTATTTAGATGATTTATAAAAATTTATCTTAATCTAACACAAATTTTTTTGTCTTTCTTGAGTATTTAATATGTGATATTAACACTTTATAATCCCTATTAATAGTGATTACTAATAAATTTATTAAATTCAAATAAATAAGATATTTTTTTCATTCTTTTCAATATAATTGTGGGGCTTCCGCGGGAGTACCTCGCCGTTGCGGAGGTACCTTAAAAACAATGATACATTTTGTTTATTTTTAAAGTTGGAAAAAGCCATAATTTATTGAAATTTTCATATTTATACTTTTAGGTTTTGGTCTAGACTCATTTTAGACCTTTAATTTAATTATTCCATAAATTGACCTTTTTGTATTTAGATGAGTCTAGAACCATAACATCTACCTCCCATTTAAACGAAAAACGGTTTAGCGTTTTTAAAGCTTACTGTCTGTATCTTCTTTCCATCTAAGTTTTGCACTCTTAGCTGTTCTCCTCTTATGTCTATTATTTCTGCTGGTCCGGTATATAGATCTTCTAATTTGTGTTTATTAAACTGCTTTGTGAGTACAAGATCTCCTTTTTTAAAATTATGCAAATATTGTGTCGTCTTTTGGTTTGGTTTTTTTAGTTCAGAGATGAAATCTGGGAAATTCCTTTCATTTTTGTAATCTTTTAGTAAATCTGATGGAATTTGTTTGATTGTGGAATTAGTTAAATTATTCATTTTATTTTCAATTTTATTTTTTAATATATTAAGTCCATTCTTTTTATATATTCGCAGCACCGTAACGATCTCTCTGTTTATTCTTTCCGATATTGAATTCCCCGTTGGGTTATAGGGGCTTGTGAATTTCTGTTTTATGCCTAGCCTGTCCAATTCTTGTTTCACTCTTTTGTTTTTATAACACTTTGCATTGTCCGTCAACAGTGTTAGTGGTTTCGTTACGTTCTTAATCCATTCCTCTTTTAAAGCTTTGAGGATTGTATCGGGTTGTATATTCCTAGAGATTTTCACTTTGGTGAACCGTGTGCATCGGTCCGTAAATGTTATTATAAATAGTTTTCCTTTCAGATTGGTGTTGTAGTAGTGGGCTGGGAATGGTCCAAATATGTCACTTGAAATGTGCGTAAAGGGATCGCTCGTCATTATCACACCTTTTTTGCAGCTATAACTTCTATTCGGTGGTTTACACCTCTGGCACTCCGTACATTTTTGGCTGTATAGCTGAATATAGTTCTTAATTTCTTTTGTTACTTTCATTTTTTTTCTTAGTGTGTTTATTGTTGTTTTTGCGCCTGGATGTGCGTTTATATCGTGAAATTCTACTAAATATTTTTCTAATTCACGTCCTAAATTAATGTTTCCTATTATTTGATGCGATTTTTCTCTCGATAGCTCGTCTGCTACTAGATTTTCAGTTCCTTTTAGGTATTTGTACTCTATGTTAAACTCGCTGAGTGCCGCTTTCCATCTCTCCGTTTTCTTCGAGTAGTCGGCTGTGTCGTACAGTATGTTCTTGTTATCCGTGTGTACAGTTATTTTGGAGCCTTTTATTAGTCCACTCCAATACTTTATTGAATAAAAGATAGCATACATTTCTTTCTCTGTTGTTGTGTATCTTTTTTGAGTTTCTAAAAGTTTTTTACTATGCATGGCTACAATTCCTTTTTCCTGGTACAATATTGCGCCAAAACCATGGTCTGAAGCGTCTGTGTTTATAAAGAAATCTTTGTTTAAGTCCGGGTAGTAAAGTTGTATTCCTTTTTTAATGTCTTCATAAATCTTATATACAGGTTCCATATCCTTTTCCGTCAAAGATAATTTTCTTTTATTTCCTTTTAAATGTTCGTACAGGTTGAATAGTTCGATACTAGCATTTTTTAAGAAAGGCCTGTACCAGTTTAGAATACCGAGCAATTTTTGTAGTTGCCTTTTAGTTTCTGGGATTTTAAACTTGCGAAAATCTTTTAACCTTTCTAGGTCAGGTTTATATCCTTCTGAGTCAAATACCAAACCTAAATAATGAATATTATTTTTATTAAACACACTTTTATTTAGATTCATTATTATGTTGTTTTCTGCTAATTTATTTAAAACCCTTTTTAATAATATATAATGTTCTTCTTCTGTTTCGGAAAAGATCAAAATATCGTCTACAAAAATTAATACATTATCAATCTCCGATAAAACGTTAGCTATTAGATTGTTGAAGAACTTTGGTGCATTTACCATGCCGAATGGTAATCTGTTGAACTCATATTTACCGTATATTGTCGAGAATGCTGTTTTGTGTTTGTCCTTCTCGTTTATCTCAACTTGGTAGAATCCTTTTAGCAAATCTATTTTGGAGAAATGGTTCATTCCCAAAAGTCGATGTGCTTGTTCGTTAATCTTGGGAAAATGATACTGCATTACAGTGCTTATACTGTTTAATTTTCTATAGTCTATCAAGAGTCTGTGAGTTTTATCAGGTTTTTCCTTGGTAAAACAAGGAGCTGAATACATTGATTGAGACTTACGTATTATGTTCTTATCTAAAAGATTTTTTAGTTCAATTCTAAGAAATTCTTGTTTGTATGGAGGTTCTGGAAACGGCTTCACGTTTGGTATCTCATCTGAATTCAAAGGGATTGTAAACTTTACTCCCGTTATAGGCTTTTCAGGGTTGATTTTTTGCATATATTCAGATATGATTACTCTGATTTTGTCATCTGATACTGCTCTTTCCTGGATATTTGCGACAAGGGTAATTGATTTTTTTATCTGCAATTTGCTGGCGTCTATTTTCCTCTTATTGTGATAGATGCAGTTGTTTAGGAAATTAATTCGTATTCTTAGCTTTTTTAAACTATCTATTCCAAGTATAATATCATGACTTAGGTTCTTCATGCAGTATAGTATTATATTTTCCCCAGTGTTTGTTCTTAACTCTACCTTGTTTTTTAGAGTTGTTTCTGTGTTATTTGCTAGCTTTACTGTTTTCTCTTCGGTTTCGATTATTTTAAATTTACTTTTTATTGCGGTGTCTTGATCTATAAGTGTGACTGATGATCCGGTATCCACCAACGCTTTTACAACTAATTTAAGTTTTGGTATTTTAAGGTTTAGAAATAATAAATGATAAGAATCAACCATATTTATTTCATTCTTCTTTTTGTTGTCCGTGTTTTTCTTATTTGTTTTCTGTTGTACTAGACACTCTTCGTTTGAGTGAGAGGTTGTCTTGTGAACTTTACACCATTTTTTCAGTGCTGTTTTATTTTCTTCCTTAATAATTGGCTTAAAACTAAAGCCGCTCTCACCTTCTGCTAACAAAAAATTTTGAATCATATTCTCTGTTTCGTTTATCCGATTGAAAATAGTGGTGCTGTCTTTTATTCCTTCCTTAATAAATTTCAAATAACAATTCCTATCTAACCCTTTGACAAAGTAATATTCTTCTTTTAGTGTAGCTTCGTCTTTTGTGAGATTGAAACAAATCGCAAGTCTCTGTATAATGTCGACCATTATATCGCGATAATCTTTGATCGTGTAAAAGTTTTCTTGATGTAATTCTTCCAAAAATCGTTGTAATAAAAAGTTAGTTCTTTTTTGTACTTTAATTTTAATATATGTTCCAGTGCCAAGTCACAATCTTTTATGGTGATTATTTGCTTCCTTATGTTGTCAGCAATTATTGAATGCAGAACTGATAAGGCTGTTTGAGAATCCCATCCGGTCAATGTTACGGTTTCTCGAAACTGTTCTACAAAGTAAAATATATTTTCTTCAAGGTTTGTAAGGTGTATCAAATCTCTCCTTACGGTCATGTTTGTATTTGGGACATTGTAATCGTATTTACTTCGAGTCTTGAAGTCGTTTGAGATTGATTCTTCCGTGTTAGAAAGTTCGATTCGTCTCCTAAGTTTATTTATATAATTGTCTTCCTTCTTAGATGATGAATTCATCATGTGGGGCTTCCGCGGGAGTACCTCGCCGTTGCGGAGGTACCTTAAAAACAATGATACATTTTGTTTATTTTTAAAGTTGGAAAAAGCCATAATTTATTGAAATTTTCATATTTATACTTTTAGGTTTTGGTCTAGACTCATTTTAGACCTTTAATTTAATTATTCCATAAATTGACCATTTTGTATTTAGATGAGTCTAGAACCATAACAATAATAAATACTTAAAAATTTCATTTAAAAATGAATAGTTGATTTGGACACAATTTATTTCATATCAATTATTAAAAACATACAGTTAAAATATTTATAAAAAAATTTGTTTACTTTGTTGAATGATATTTAAAAAATTTTAATTAATTTTAGGTAAAGTTTTAAATTTTTATTTATTTAATTAATATTTATTTATTAAATAAAAATTTAAATTATTTAAAAATTTAATATAAAATCAAAAAAAAAATCCCTCCGCCTTTACATAAAATTCATTATAATTACATAACCAATATTATATTTCCTATTATAGTAATTTTTTTGTATAGAATAAATTTTAAACATATATAAACTCAATTATTTTCACCTTAATGTACAACAATAAGGACATATATTCTGAATTAGAGCCTATTACAACCCCTTCTAAGATAAAATTAAACAATTGTTTACTATCTTACAAAATATTGTCTGCAGATGAAAAGAAAAAGGTTGATATTTTCTTTCATTCACAAATAAAACCTATTAAGAAAAAACAAATTAGAATATTTGCGAGAGAAAATAAAATTTCCTACACAAAAGTCATCAATTATTTCAAAAGGTGTTCAGAAAGAAAGGAAAAAGAATTTATTATTCATGAAACTGTAATTATGAATGAATTAAAAAACATATGGATTGAAATAGACTTTAGTTGGAAGAGATATCTAAATATAAGTGAAGACATATTAAAAAATTTTTACAAAAATAATAAATAAATTAAGAATAGAATAAAAATATATACAATTATAAAAATCCATGGTAATATTTTAACTGATTATTTTGATTGTAGAAAAAAATAAAATAAATTATTTTTAAAATAAATTTCGCAATTGCTTTCTATATTTTCTCTGTGAAAAAGAAATTACTTGATTATTATTATATATTGCATCTGAATAAAAACATATGTAAAAATTAAGATTCTAAGTAAAAATAACCAAACTTATATAAATATAGTAAATTTTATAAAAAAATTGTATAATCAAAATGATATTTGCTAGTTTAAAACGGAAAAATATATAACAACAATAAATATATAGTTTTATATTCTTTTTTTTAGACAAATTTAAATTAATTAGGTGTTCGATATTTTTCTTGTATAAATTATAAATATAATTATGATTTGTAAAGGTTTTTGACAAATTTAAAAAATCTAAATTAAAAGATGCTGATAATTATTAAGGGCATTGTAGCCCTTAGCATGTGTTTGTAGTATTTATATTAATAGTATTCTTCAAATATAAATATTTTTATTCTTAATTGAATATTAGAAATATATTCCGCAACAAATTATTAATACAAATCTTAGGCATAAAAAAATTATCGATAAAGGTTTGAGAACCATATTTTTAATTATAAATTAAGATGTTTTTAATTTTTTCGTGAAATATATATGATGTGCAATGTCCCAAGTGTGTTTAAAGTATGCTTTCTTATATTTAATATTAAAAAACTACTTTATAATGCAATATGGTTTTTATAAAATAAATTATTTTTTAGGCTTGTTTTTTTAGCATAAAGCATACCAAATATTGCAAACATTTTTAAATCTATTATAAAATATTATAATTTATTGATTAGGGTTACATTTTAAATAATATATTTCCGTGGCTATTTAGGAACAAAAAGGGATTTACAGTTACATAAAAAACACACCTTTTAATTAAAACATAATCTTAACCTTTCCTCCATTTACCTAAATCATCGGACTAAAGATTTTTGCCTTCTATAACAGGACACCTTGCATCCAGGGGAAAAAATGCTCTAACGTACACAGAATTCCACAGCAATCCACTCGTCTCATGCTTACATTTATCCCAATAAAGCTCATATGATACATCAAGTTCTCATCCCCAATCACATTAATTTATATTGTAGGTCTTTCTACTCATCCAATTTCAGAGTCAAATTATTCACTAAAGTTAATCAAAATAAAATTAAAAGCTAATAGCTGCTATGAAGAATGTAAATTAGCCTCTCATTAGTGAAGTGGTCAGCAATTGATTTTTTGAGACATTTAAGCCAATCATTCCAGTGGAAATAATGCCTGAAGTAATAGTTGCAAAGGACTTAGAAGTGTCACAAACAAATAAAAATTGTTTCAACTATACTATATTATGACCCGCTATTGGTCAAGAAATGAAATCTATTAAAAAGAAGATCTTACATTTAAAGCAGAATATTATAATTTATAGTTGTGCCATACCTATAAAGAACAACAGTTCAAATTCTGGTAAAGGTTCCTTTGAAAAAAATCAAGATATAAAACAAAAAAATCCAATGCCTACGGAATAGATGGAGTAAAAAAAATTCTAAACAAAATATTCTGATCATTAAATAAAGTCCATCTACCTAAGGAACTTAATATATAGTGCGTTATCGTCCAATCAGGACAATAATTGGACAAATAACATAACTTTCTTTATTATACAACTAGTTAAAGCTGAGACTGCAAATAGGCTACAAAAAGCATTCATTTATGATCTGCATGCTAAATCTCAATATGAACGCCATAATCTTGGCATTCTTAAAGAAATGATGTGGTTGAATTTATCAATTAACAGTAAAACATTCTTATTACAAACTCAAAGATTTCTAAAGAGAATATATCTTTAATAAATTTTTTAAAAAATCAAAAACTAAAGTTGGTGATCCAACAATCCAGTATTATTATTATCATAATAATCTGTTATTACTTAACAGCTGATTGTGATGAGCTATTTCAAACATAAGAGCGTCAGAAAGAATATGATTATAATCGGCAAAAAAAACTATATAAATCTCAGTAATTTTAAAATATTTAAATAATTAAGAAAGATGAATGAGGTCATGATATTTAGTAAAATTGCAAATTTTCTCAATAATACAAGGGTCTCAGATAATTAAAATAGCAGATTTTGTCGAAGAAAATCTTTGCAAAAATTGCACCTACAACTCCATTTAATTTCCTAGAAAATCAGAAAAGCTCATTAGCGATAAAAAGCTTTGTTTTATTTAAATTTTAAATCCAAAAATCGGCTAAAAACTGCAAGTAAGAATTTTTATGATCGAACTACTTAACACAGATGTAATAATAGGAAAGAAACCATTAAAAAATATAAAGGCAATATATGGTTTAAATTAATATGACCGTTAATAATTATTGTGATACTATTTACTTTAAGACCGAGGAAATCATCAATCAAGAATTAAACATAAAGCTTTATGAGATGAGTAAAATTATTACCAAAAATGTAACACTATTTGAATATTCTCCCGTAGAAAATATCATGAAACATTATTTAACAATTAATCCAGTAAATTCAATTTTTAAAATTAAGTCGATAAATATTAGCAATACTAGAGACATTGTAGTATGTACAAAGTCATATAGATTGTTCTACTTTTATTTTAAAAACTAAAAAAATTTAACTAATTAACAAAAAATAATTATAGGAAAAATTCATCCATCGTATCTCCGGTATTTATAGATGCAAATGACAATTCAGATATGAGACCTTTAATAGTTTACCTAAAAATTAATAAATACATATAAGATGACATTATTTATTTCATGAAATTTTTGATAACATAGAACTACCCAACAGAATGAAAAATTCTTGTAAAATGGATTTCAGTTCAACCCTCTATTAAGTTCCATTAAGCTAAGATCCACAAAAAAAAAGAATTTAGATTTGTATGTTAGGCCGATTCTAGTAATTTAGATTGAAGTTCAGACTTAAAAGCATTTCTAAACTTTTTAAAAAGCAATTCAAAATACTTTAAGGAATATAATATTGTGATTGTCTTCGTTGATGGCATTTTATATTTGAAAACTCTTTGAATAACATAAAAATATTATCGATAAAGTGTAAGATGTATAAATAAAATTAATTTGAAGACCGGCTTTTATAAATGTATATTCATGTGTTGGAT
>KK365130.1:293908-309254 GCA_000385875.2 Anncaliia algerae PRA339
ATGGAAACATTAATTTTGTGTTTGCGTAATTTTTACCCACCCAACCATCCTAAACTAGAATATTCTTCCATCTCTGTGAGTACGAAGGAGTTTATATATAATTATCAAAATACTTTTATTCATAATACTTCTTATTACTCTTCCTTATTGCTTCATCATCCTTCTACCTTAGATCTTATTTTATGCTTTTTTGCATATTCCTTCGCTATTCTTCCTAGCTTAACAATATTATGCAATTGATTTTTTCACGAATATTTAATTACTTAAAGACCTTTTATTTGATTTAATTTGCTATTCTAGAATATTGAATATTTAATTATATAGATACAATATAAATAATATATTTGAAACCTAGTGATGTAATACCATAATATTTATGTTTATTATTTATTACGGACTTTTATTATACCTTTTATATGTAGTTTTTTGATTTTTTAGTTAAATTCGATTTTTAGCTAAACATTGGTATCTGATCCCATAAAGAATTTGTTTAAAAAATGATCAATTAATTTTGATAAAATATTTGAATTAAAAAAATATTTAATTGTTTGCTCGCTGTTCTTTAATAACATCTATAATTAAAATATTATTTATAAATATCTTTAGCATATATGGATTGACATTTTGTAGAAACCATACAAAAAAGTTATTCTCACATAATATAATATTGATCTCTTTTCTAAAATGTTCTTCTTTGAAATCGCTTAAAAAATTCTTGATAGTAATTCTATTCATATCTTTTTGTCCAGTGCTTGAATTTTTTAAAAACTGAGCAAAACCCTCTCTAGATACCCACATTAAATTTATAAAAGAATTTAGATATGCCTCAAACGAATTATCAATCATTTCTTGCATATTTTCATAGTTAATATCTTTAAGGTCGCATTTTAAATTGAGAGATAAAATCATACATGAATTTTGTTTCAAAATGTTCTTTTTAATTGTTCCTTTGTTTCTGCTCTTAATTTTCCTGTAATGTTGAATCGTTTGCTCATAGTTTTTCGTATTTATAATAGTCAATGCTTCAGAAATAAGTTCTTGGCTAAATTTAAGTTCTAACTCCAATTTTGATTTGAAAAAATCAAGTAGATCTGTTTTTATTTTTCTGTTAGGCAAATATTTATTAAAATTTTTGATTGTATTTTTTATAACTTTGTATCTTTCTATTTGAAGGTAATTATTTGTACTATTTTTTGATGGCTTAAAATTTTTGTAATTAAAAATGTAAATTTCAGAACAATAGTCAATTAAGAAATCTATTTTTGATAGTTTTACCAAAGCATCTAAATACAAATAAGCTAAATTATTGTCTATTTCCCTAAAAACTACATTTAAATCATTGTTAATACATTTAGAATTTATGGTTTTAGAATTTGCATCCAAACAAAAAAATTCGTTAAAATTCTTACAATTAAATATTTGTTCAACTTCTCTGTAAAAACATTCAATCTTTTCATATAATTTATCTAAAATATAACCCGTTCCAATACTGTCATTAAATTCATTAAAATCAACAGCCACCAATAAAAGCTTTAGTCCTTTAATTGACCTTCTAAAGGATAATTTTGTTTTTTGGATCTTTTCTAAATAAATATAAAATAAATCGATAAAATTATCAATGAAATCAGGAACCATTGTTTTGCTCTTATTTGACCTAAAACACAGAAACTTTCCACTTGAATTTTGTTCAAACAAAATTTTTATGGTCTTATAAATAGTACGGAGACAGTAAAGATCATTCTTTAGTTCTAAAAGGAATTTTTTCGTTTCTTCAAAAACTTTATCAAAATATATATGCATCTCTTTATTATGTATTATGGGATCTAAATAATATATTTCGTTGACAAAAGTAAGACAATCTTTTAAAATAATAGAATCAATAGATCCAATTGTATCTAAATAAGAATCTTTAAAGGATTTTTTGTTTTCTTTTTTCTTTTGTAAATTTTTACCATAAATGTAATCAATTACTTTAGCTTGTTTTCCCCCACAGAAGGTTTCTATTTCTTCTTTATATTCTAGTAATTTTGTTTCTTGAGAACAAACTTCAGCGAGCGTTTCCTCAAAATATTTTAGAACATCTTTTATAGATCTTACAAAAGATAAAGTGCCTCGTTTCAAATCAGATTCTAAATTCATCTCATTTTTAACACTGCAATAATCTTTTTGAGAACTTTGCATAAGTTTCAAGAATAAAATAAAGCTCATCAGCATGGTTCTAGAAGATATTTAATTTTATATATATAAATTTACCATTTAAAGTAACTAAATGATTTGATACAAAAACATCATAATAAACATTTTTTAATTTAATTTTCAGCTAAGAAATTTTAAGCTCTATTCTCTTCTTTTAAACAATGATAAAAAATCTTCTTTTATAAAGTTATATATCATTTTAATTATGTTATATATGCTGAAGCTGAAACAGGGCAATTCGTTGGAGTTAAATTTAGCAAAAGAATATCAACTTAAGTAAATATTTGTGCTCGCCAAAAGCAATCATATTTTTAATATCAAAAATTAGAATATAAAATATAATTTTATACAATTAACAACAGATGGTTAAGACCGAAATCTACATTTTCTAGATCAAATTACCTAATTATTTTGTAAAAAAATATGAATAAATAATAAAGAAATAAATTCTTTTGGTCGAAACCTAAAAAACTGTATCATAGATGTAAATTATTATATTTTCATCATTAAAATCATAAGTATTGGGTTTTTAACGGTTTATCTCCTAATACAAATTCCAAATATAATTTAGTAAATATCTACTTAACCCAAGGAAAATTTTAAAAGTATTAAAGATGGACCAATTTAAATAAATTATGACTATATTGGCGACCAACAGAAAGTATTAGAAGGAAAAATATATTTTAGATGTAAACTAAGAATATATAAAGTTTACTTACAAAAAAATGTAGCTGACCCCGCAAATTCATTAAAACTATTTGAGTTGAATAGCATATAAAATAATTCTAAAAAAATAATTTCAAAAAATATAAAATAATATCAAGAAGATAAAGAATTTATATGCATAGGAAAAAAGAAAAACGGAATTTTGAGAATATTTAAATCATGAAATATCCAAATTAAAAAGAGATCATACAAACATCAAATATTGAGGGTATGCTTTTTTCCGTTAGTGGATATCTGGTGTGCTTGCGATACTTTATATTTTGTGTTCTAAATATGTTTTTCAGAAGCAATTATCTATTTAGTTATCCTTGTATATTTATAAAGAAAAATAGTAGACCTATCAAGTTTGGGTATCAAATTACTAATCCAATATCAGACTTTTTCTTAAGATAATTTGTCGAAGAAAATTCGTCAGGTTAGAAACTAAAAAGAGGATTTAAGATATTCATATTATTTTATTCTGATTTTGCGGAGTAAAACATTGTTAAAATCCAAAATATATATATTAGAGGGCACCTTTAAAGCTCCTCAGTTAGTATTTAGTAAATCTTACAATAGAATTATATATTTGTAATTGTCTTTTCCAATTATTTTGTAATCAATGTAGGGTAAAACAAAAACGTATATATTTATTTTGTAATTTATCGAAAAAATAAAAAAATTTGCTTGAATAGATTGTTCTGGTTTAAAAGAAGCAATTTACTTGCATTTAAAATTATTTTTAGCAGCTTAGAAATTTAGAGATGCATATTTCTTCCAAGAAAAATGTTAGAAGGAAGATTCAGAAATTTGAACTTAGCATAAATCTAATGAATCAAAAGAACCGAACATGGCAATAAACACTATTTTTCATTTATACATTTTAAAAAATTACTATCATATATTAGGTCATATTAAATTACATTTATAACCAAAGGCTTTGATTTTTTGCAGATTTCAAAAAAATACTCAATCGTCATCAATAGCGATTGTAAAATTAATTTACTTTTTCTATCCTCATTATTTTGGGTTGTTTTATGAATAAATAAATATGATTTGCTTTGAATTATAAATTCTGTAAATTTTGTCAAAACATATGCAAAAGAACTCAAATATCATATCCGAATCTGTGCAAATTGATAATTATATTGCAAATGGAAGAAGAAGTTCGGAATTTAAAGTAACGCAATTTAGCGGAAAATTTTTATGCCCAGAGATAATTTATATGAGCAACTATTCGGCTTTTATAATATTAAATTTTAAATAAGAAGTTTTTTAAAATAACATAAAAAATACATGAATGAAGGCTTTAAAATAAATGACCAAAAATTGTCCTAGTTTAATTTTTTGATGAATAGTCGGTTTGCTAGTTACAACTCATTAACGGTAAGCGTCTTGGTATATGTAACAATGAGGTTTTTGGTTAGAGCGTCAAAAAAACCCGAAGGGAAATATTTAAAATTAAAAAAAATATCAAATTGAAAATATTTAAATATAAATAAGGATAAATTTTATATATCATTAAAATGTACTTACAAAATGTCAATGAATTGTATAAAAAGTTAATTAAAAATGAAATTAAAACATACAGATGTTTACAGGACTTTATTAATCTAAATGCATAAAATACTTCTACTTGCATCAATCGTTTAAATCTATGAAAAATACAAAAGAAGGAATAGATAAGACTATTTTAAGATGCAATTATTGTTTTTCAACCAAAAGAGTTTATAATTTAAGCTCTAAAAAAGCCAAATGCTACTTCCTTGAAAAACTATTTTTATTTTATTAGAGGTCTTAACCAAGAGACGATTTCAGAATTTTTTGGATTATCAATCAGTACTGTTTCCAGATATTCTTTATAATTGCAAAAATTAGTACATGATTTTACTTCTAACAACCCCATTAAAATAGAAGGTTCAGGCAAGATAGTACAAATAGATGAGTGTTTTTTTGGCAAGAGAAAATATAACCGAGGTATAATAGCCAACAAACATATAGTTCTTGGAGTAATACATGTATAATCAAATTTTTTTATTATAATGAATATAAATAGAAATAAAGAGGCACTAGGCACAATATTGAAAAATACGTCAATGAAAAAGGTATTATTCATACAGTTAAACACACTTCTTACATTTATTATTGTGCTGATAACTCTAAAAAATATTACCATGATTGGGTGAATCATTATAAAAATTTTGTGGATCCGAAATTTATGTTCATACACAAAACATTGAAAATTTTGGCTTCTTTTAAAGAAATTTAAAAGAAGAAAAGGCTATAGTAAGTCCCGTAATATAAAATTATATTTAGCTAATTTTGATGAATTGCGAAGTTTTATCATGAAGAATCGCGTTTGTTTGAGTTTTTAATAAATTTAACCTTTATTTAATTTAAATATTTTTAATTTGTTTGTTTTTATTTAATTTTATATTTTCTCTCCGATTTTTTGACAGTCTTACCATTTTTTGAATTATGCCAAGAATTTCAATACCTTGTACCGTTATGTTGTATTAAGTATGCTTTTTTTCCTTTTCCAATACTGTCTATGCATATTATGTAAATATGTGATATGAATTTGCAATTATTAGGAAGAAATAATTTTTGTGGGGTTAATGTTCTTTCCATCCTATTTTAATTTCAATAGATGGTATTTTTAAACAATATAGTCACATTTTTGAATGATGCCGATCTTTAGTAAATTTTATATTTCTTTGTATCAATTTTAAACATTTTTGAATTATTTTGTTAGAAAAATGCATAATAAATTTGCTAAAAAAAGAAATTTAAAATTCTTTCAAAATGTTAATATTTAAAGTAATTTACTTTAAATATTATTTTGTCTTGTATGCGAGGAAATACATATAATTGCGAAAATACTTAAGATTTAATAAAGTTTATTTATTGTTTGTACCAATTCTTATTGGTAAATCCTACCCTAAATAGTTTCTTTGTAAAAAGACATTTATTTCAATCCCTTCATCGTCAATATTTGTTCTATTCAAAAGTCTATGTTAATTTTAATTGACATCTGATTTGATTTATATATATTGCTTCACATTTTTATACGCCCAATAAAAGAAAACTTAATAGTAGAAGTATTAAATCAATTTATAAAAAGTATAAAATGATTTTAAGATAAATTTTGACTTCTTATGATTAAAAATTCAGAAAATATGTTTCTTTTGTGTTTAATATTCTCTTAAGGGACGATTTTTATAGATCTCTATGATTTAAATTTATAAAGATCATTTTTAAATTGATTTTAGGGAATATACTTAACACGAACGCTTTATAGAATGCTTTGATTGTATTTCTAAAAGCAAACTATCAGATTGTTTTAATTAAATTGCTATTTTATAATACAAATTAAAGATTTGGTTATGATTACTATGTGATCTGTAAATAGTAAATATAACTTTTTTATATTTTCATAAAAATAAAAATTTTAAAAGAATCAAAAACATTTTAATTTGCAATAAAATTTATCCTATTTATAATGTTACAGACGAACAAGTTTCTATTGTTTTTATTAGCCTTTAAAGTAATACGGTTAACAAACAACAATAAAAATTCAGATATAGAAAGCGTTACAAATGACTCCAGTGCTGATCAACAGAAAACATCATCAAAAAAATTAGGTGAGCTTTTAACGTCTGAACAAACCATGTCGGAAAGAAGTGTTATAATTAAAAATTCAAAAGAACCCATGCAGAATGTGAAGAATAATGAGATTCCATTTTATCAAATTCCGGAACCTGTCCAAATAAAATTTCGAGGTAGAAATTATTTTCCAATAATTCCAAAGCACAAAGAAAAATGCAAATCATATACGGCAAAAACTGGTAGAAAAAGAAAGCTTGACAGAATGGAACTCTATGAAAAGAATGTAAACACTTCGTTAGCTATTAACGATGCCAATTTAGCCTGCAAAAAAGGCAGTTCAAATGTGAAGGATAATCCTTTTCCTTTAAACTTATGTACAAAAAGGATAAATGATTTTAATGAAACAAAAAAATCATGTGATAATCTTAGTTCAATCTCTTTAAATGAAACGAATATTTCAGAGCCTGTCGATTCTATAGAAGCACAAGAATCGTCATCTTTTAGTGGAACTTGCAATTTGATAAGAACACTAAAAATCGATAAAATTATTCAAAATGAAGAAATATATAGAAACCAAATATTACGTCCTTACAATTCGAAAAATTATGGCAATGCCGAATTATATCGTCAACCAACTAATGACATGTTAAAAAGGAGATTAAATCACTTTAAAATAATCGAAATAGATTATTCCCTTACATTTACATATCTTATAAATTCTGTAATTAAAAAACACAAAGATTACCGTAAAACTAATTGCGATTATTCTAGTTTTGTTTTAAAATTTCAAGAATTTGTAGATATTTTATCAGGAAAGTTTGAAATTATACCACAAAACGTCCAAGATAAAAATAATTTATATGTTCTTCATGATGAATTCGATAGGTTTGTAAAATGGGTTAAATTAACTCATGGTATTCACAATTTATATGAAATAAAAAATATAAATCATCACATTAAAGTCTATAAAGAATTATACAATCAAAGATTACAAAATGAAAATGACATTTTAGATTTATATTTAGATCTTTTTAAATCACCTAATTACAATATTTTACTCAGAGTTATTCCCGGATTCAATCTTATCTATAATATCAAAGGTCATATTTCAAGTAAAACTTGTTTGATTGATTTTATTGAACTTCTGCAGTTGATAATATGTAAATTTGAGCACTTTCGATTTAATCATTTCGCTATAAATGAAAAACAAGAGTTAAGTTTACAAGAATTACACTGCAATTCAGATTTTAACTTTACTATATCGATTATATGTATTATATACAGGGAGATTTTATATACTTGTTTGCATTCCTTTGAACAAATGATAGCCTTCGAAAATATCTACTTTTTATATTTTTTAAGAGCCTATTGCAACGAAATTTATGTGAGACTAAACCTTGATAGATACTTTATTAATCTTAACTTTAAGGAGGAAGATCTTCTTAAAAAGGAAATTCAAGAATTTATTAATCCACATAAAGGGAAATTAATTGAAAATCTGCACCTCGAATTAATTCAAAAGGGTAAGAAAGTATAAGAAACATTTAGATAAAAAGAATTTTATAATTAAATTTTAAATATATTAAACCCCTTTCTTTTTTTGACTCAAAGTACTTGAGAGTAATTTAATTTTAATATTTACTTTTCTTTACAATTCCTTTAAAATATGATGTTTGTTTTTTTAATAGTTGCTGTTTAATCGGGTGTAACTAGTTTTACAACATCAAATGTAATTCTTGCAGCAATTCTATTTGCTTATGTGGTTAAATGAGATTGTTAAATTTTAGGTTGGAAGATATTTTATATGGAAATTTTAAAAAATAATCGTTTCGACTCATATGTTTTCCTATTATTTACATTTTATAAAGAGTTAAAAACAATGAAAAACATATCTTATTCAAACTAAAATTAATAATTTGATTTGCTTTATTTCATATTAAAATATATTTTTTAAAATATTTCCTAGAGAAGTTATAAACTTATAAAGATACTGTATTATGATGTTATATGATAAATATAGTTTAAATTGAAGCTAAATTGTAAGGAAAAATATCTGGAAAGGAGAATTAAATTAAATGAATCAAAACTATTTGGCATATGGAATGATGTAAAGAGTATATTAAGATAAATATCAATATGCGATATTGTTTTTAGAAAGCAATTATATTTCTCTAAGATATTTAAAAATGGAAACCAGAAAACATAAAATCTACAGTATCAATTTCTTTGGTGAAAAGGAGGATTTATTTGTTGCTTTTTTAGCGAGAAATTCATTTTTTGAATTAAAAGATAAAAAATTTCATATAATCAACCAATAAGACAAAATATGAACATTTATATTGAAATAGGGAAAACTATTCTATATTTCCTTAGATATGCAATATTTTAAATATCAAAATTCAATATGGACATGTTAAATCACATGGTTGATGCATTACTTCAATATAGAAGTACACTAATAAGAAGAAAGGTATTTTAGAATATAAAGATTGATTTATATGCTTCTAATGTAAAACCAAAATACAACGAAATTATGTAAAAGTAGCTCGTCTGCCCAAGATGAATATAAAAAGTGCCAATTATAAATTTTCTGAGAATTACCAAAATTTGACCATCTTTATTTTGAGATTTTCTAATTAAGCTTTTATATGATTTTTATTAAGATTAATATAATTTGATTACATTAAAAAGTATATTTTTATAAGAATCAAGTAAATATACAAGTGTTTTGCTTTAAAGATATTTTATCTTTACCAAACAGGAGAGATAGACATTCTTAAACTTACTTTTATTTAAAGACAACTTCTTGCTTCTTTCCTGTGCTCCATCATGGGGTTAAACATTATATATTTAAATAAATATGTATATTTTCATATTATTCAATAAGCAATTTTAAATAACCAACTATCATATACAAATAATTTTTGAATCAAAATAAAAGTTCAAAAAAGCTTTAAACGTTATGTAATTTTCTATAATCGTTAAAAAATTATAATATTTGATATTCATTATATACTGCATGTTTCAGCGTGCTTTATCATATATTTCATAAAGAAATCTGAAATGGTAATAAAATTTTCTTAGATTTCTGTATCCTTTTATGGTTAAGTTTTCCTATTATGAAATGTTTTTCTTTCTTGGTATCTTGCCTTTACAAAATGCTTTTGCATATATCATTTATTAACCATCGCATCCTGAGATTTACGAACCTTTATTTGGGCACTACCGGCACAAGCTAACTAAACTAACCTAAATATTAAGAAAATTTTACATAAATATTGTGGATTTTAGCATCTTTTAAATATAATTTGTAAAAAAATAAATACAGTGTATAAAATTCTAAGGCAAAAGAATACATCTGAGAACTTCTATTCATTAAATAAAATCTTACTTATCTTTAAAAAATAATATTTCTGTCTCCAGGATACAGAAGATATTAGATAATTCAGAATAAAACATTAATTTACGAACTCTAGTTTATTCTCTTTCCAGCGCATAAAAATGACCGATTCTTCCTTTTACGTTCATGTAATGCTTGATAAAGATATCCTGATCTGGAAAACACGAAGCTAACAACATGATCTTTATGTATTGACATGTTTCACCTGACAATACAATAATATTCTGCGATTTTAAGCTATATATTTCATTAAATCAAGTTAAAACTTCTAAGATTTAAAAAGTAACTATTTCTTTCCAATGGAGGAATATTCATATTTTTTGGTATAATTTAAAGAAAGTACTATTTAGTTAGTATTGTATCCCTCAGCATTATTTCATATCTGGTGTAGTTTAAGCATATACTTTATACTTTAGAGATAGGGGATTTGTATGTGAAAGCCATAATTATATATTATTCTTGTATTTATATTTTATATCTAGGAATTATTTTTCTTCCATTTCTCGATATGGTTTTTTACTAGTAAGATTCAAGAGGATTCTATATAATTACAAATGTATTTTTTTTAACAATTCAAGCATCATAATTTGATTGCTCTATGTTAAATTCCATTTTTTAAAAAACTATAAATATAATTTTACCCATTTAGAAGTTAAATATTTTTACAATAGATGCATTTCTAATGTTTATCCTAAAAATTTATGTTAAATACCCTTCTTTTATAGTGCCTTTTGTTCAATTTTAATATTTACTCCCCATATAATGACATCTTCTAGTTATTTATTAAATTTAATACTTTTTTCTGTCACATTTATCCATTAAAAGGTAACTATTTATATATTTCTTCATCAGAACATATATTTTGTATTTTAAAATCCAAGGATCAGAAAGCACAGTTTATATAATCAAATTTGGACTTATAATTAATTCAAAATCACTTAAAATATATTTATGCGATTAGATTTAATCGGATTTCTATGATTTATATTGTTTATAAAAACAGAACCTTTGTAGAAACCCACCTAATAAATTTAAAATTTCTATAAATTCTTCTCTAAAACACTTAACAAATATCTTTTCTTGATTCAAATTCCTCGGTTTTCCTAGTTTTGGTTGATTTATATTTAAATTAATCCTTTCATATAAAAAGAATCTATCAGATTCAATTATTCCTATAAAATATTGTGCTTTTTTATGATATCATCTGTGATTGTGATAATATGTACATTCATCTGGCTAGTTGAGTTTAATGAAATGCATGCAACTGAATTATTTAGCATATTATATCCAATAAAACTATTTATCTAAGTTAATTAAAATTGCTACTTTTTAGTAATATAAAATGGTATTCATTTATCCATATAAAGACTTTAGAAATGAAAATTAAAAATATTAGTTCAAAGATTCCTGAAAAAAAATTTTTTTAAAAAAAGAGAGATTTAAAAAACATTAAAAAATAAACATATTCTTAAAAATAGTTTATGTTATCAAAGAATCAGTATAAAATGATATAATTATTTCCTTAAGCAAGAAAAGAAAATATATATAGCTAATTGAAATAAATTAATACAATTTTTTGAAAATTTGTCTTCTATAATATAATTAAAAGTTTCTATTTTTCTTGATGTTTAAATTTTCAATTAAAAAAATATCTGTAAATTTGGTTCTATAAGTATTATTAATTAATTAATTAATTACAATATTTTATTTTTCGATGGTAGCATTTGGAATGAAATAAATGGAGAATATTTTTTTGAAATCAAAAAAATTCAAAAAAATATTTGTGTGTTTACAATTATATACGCATTTCAAAAGATAAAAAATTAATGTAAAAGATTTGCATCGATATTTTATCCATTTACAACTTGGAAAAAAACTATCTTTATTTAAAGTCAAACCTTTTGATATATTCTTTTGTTGCTATAAGCATGAATAATTCTTTAAGTGAATCAAGTTTATCATTGGGAATGATTTCTATCACTTTGTTTTCTTCATATATTTTTACATCAAAAATGATGTTAAAAAGACTTTCTGCATAACTATAATTCATCTTATAGTATTTTTCAAATAAAAAAGAAGTATTCTTCTCAAAAATAGCTTCCATCAGTATAATAATCTCTTGAGATATTTTATTAAAACCCTCTTTTGCATAATTTTCTAAATTATCAAGAGGTAAAACTTTTTTATTAATTGAATGAATTTTTTTTATGCTATTTCTAATACACTCAAGAATTATATTCTTTTTTATGTCAATTTTTCTGTTTAAGTAATTTTTGACAATTTCACTGTTCTCTCTATTTATTTCCTCTAAATAATCTTTCAAAGATTTAAAATAGAGTCCTAACCCATATTCACATACCCCATCATTAAGATATTCAGTCCAAAAATCTATTGCTTCATAAATTTCCGCGATGTTTTCTTCATCAGAAAAAACATATAATTGAACATGAGAAGATTCAGAATTTTTAATGGGTTTTGAAACCGTTAAAGATTCATTACCATTAGAATGCAAATCATGATTAACAACATTGTTAGATTGTAAGTCTTTTGATCCCGTATATCTCTTCATAGCTTCGTGTTTTCTTTGCTTTTCAAAATCCATTCTTAGAGCTTTTATACGTTTAGTAAGTTTATCATCAATTCCTATTGAAGGAAATTCGAATTTACTTTCCCGCTTTTTGTTTTTTTCTGAATCCAACCATTTTTTAAAATTTAACTCCTCCTGTTCCTCAAATTTATCTAAAACCTCCTTTAATTTAATTCCTTGGATGTCAATGGACTTTTTCTTTTTCATTATATATTCCTCATTAGGTCTAAGTGGATCAATATTAACATTACTCGCGTCTTCTTTTACTTTCTGAGCAACTTTAGTATCTTGGTTAGGAAAATCATTTAATTCGCCCCTCCCTGGAGAACCTTTATGAGAATCATTTCCTTTTCTATTTTTGTATATTAGCAGCACCATTAAGCAGACTGTAAAAATTAAAATAACTATATAGATTATCTCTTTTTTGATCTTCATAGGATTAATTTTTTTTTGGAGTTTAAACTCATCCTATTTGCCTTTTCAGGTATATGGTTAAAATACAAGTATATATTATTAGCATAATTTTATTCAATCCTTTTACTTAATATGTTGTAAATGTCCTAATGATGCTTATAATTTGAATTATTATTTTAAAGAGGTAAAGAATATAAAATTATTATCACGACATTAAACAATATATTGTATTTAGAATTATAAAAATATGCTAGGGACCATTAATTATGAATAAAACTATGAAAGTAGATAGGAATAAAATATAATTGAAATATATTTCATCACAAGAAAATTTCCTTGGGCTGTATGGATCACGCTATAATATCTTTTAAAAAATTCAAACAGCTTGTAAATAATTAAATATTTTTAAAAAATTTATTCTAATATTATAATCTTATGAGAAAATCTGCTATAAAGATTTTGGATTTCAGAAATCTATTATAAAAATTACATATGCAAAATAAATGAGAACAGTATCAATATTTACTTTGATAAGTAAAATCTTGGAAGAATTCTAATACAAAAAGGGGAAAATTGAACAATAATTATACTTTCTAAAAAAATAAACATAAACAGTGTGATTAAGACAAGGAAACTTTTCTATTGTTTTAATAGAAAACTGAAAAGGCGAATAATTATATGCTTTGGGTGAAAAATTAATTTATTTGATTACTAAATTTTAATAATTTGATCATTTAAAATTGAGGATATTTCGGATTTGTAGGTAACTTTAAATCTTTAAATATAATTTTCTAAAAATTCAATATCAACATAAACATCATGGATATAATTTATCGCAAATTAATTTTACAACAAAGAACAACATAGAAGCAATAGATGTCATATTAATTCGAAGATTCTTTAAAAATGGCAAAACATACTAAAATATGAAAAATGAGAAACCTTAATAATGGTAAATTCAAGTTAAAAGTTGATATGTATAAGTGTAATAGATGTCATATTGAGAAAAACTATGTTTTATTATTGTAAAAAGAAATCAACAGTAATTTGCTAAAAATATTTTTGCCTCCTAAATTTAACACAAATTTTAGCATCTAAAGAAACCAATTGAGGCGGTATTGATTTTGAAAATATATTGCATAAAATTTTCCCTGTAAACATTTTAAATATGTAACTACAAGAAAAAAACGAATTTGCCGATTTTTTTATGTCATTAAGATCGATAAATCATAATTTCGAAATGAGATCTTAACATGGGCCATTTGGTAGAATCATCTTGGGTTATTATGAGACTTATCTTAGCAATTATCAGATATGTTTTGTGGAAGCTGTTAAAGGATGCCAAGAAATTCTTTCAAATATAATTAACGCACATGTCTATGAAAGTATTTTAATGTAGATGATTGTTAGAAAGATTATAAAAATGTATATTATTTTAGATATTTTTATTTAAAAGCTAATCATACTGAGAGTTTTACTGTTTTTCTAATTGGAGTAAATATACGAGCCATTAAAAATCGAAGAAGTGTTATATAAAAATTCGAGTTAAATAAGAAAAATTAAATTTGGATTTAAAATTAACATTCTTCAGAATTTATCAAATTTTTAATATATTCTATTTGCAAATGAGCAATTTAAATATATTTAATAATTGATCTTTATTTATATAAAAATTATTTTGAGATTTGAACCTCCTTACAAATCAAAAAAGAGTCAATTTTTTATTCTTTTGCAAATTAGACCAATCATTTATTTAATATTTTAATCTTTGAAAAAATATGTTGTATAAAATTTATTTTTTTGAATATTTTTAAATAAATTTATTTAAAAATACCCAATGGAAAAAGAAGTTAAGTTTATATTCCCATTTAAAATTGATAATAAAGAATATTCTACCACTTTGTCAATACAAATAGCACGCAAAGAATCAACTATTTCATTTTCTCTTCCTTTTAATTTGTATTTATCAATAAATAATGCTACTATCCAAAAGCATTCCAAAATTTCCAAAAACTTTCTTTATGTCTTTACATTTGAAGAATTAATTCATGCAAAAGAATTTATGGATGATCCAATAATATTTGTTTTAAATGAAAGCATTTATAAAAGTAGAGAAGTGTTAGAAAAAGAAACTAATGAATTCTTTGATAATTTTAAAGAAAAGAAAAAGAGTAGTAAAAAAGTATTAATAGAACATGAAGATGGTTTCTTTGAATATGTTACTGAAGAAATTTAATAAATTATTTTAATATTTATTTTAATTTTTAAAAATACTATGCGTGAAAAAAGAAGACTTTCTTTTATGAAAGAAGTTGCTTCTATGATGTTCGGTTATGGAGATGCAAAGACACCCAGGCATGACACTACCATGGCTGTACATGATTATACATTAGGATATATTAAAGCTCTATTAGTAAAGACACATAATATGGCTA
>KK365130.1:497317-508954 GCA_000385875.2 Anncaliia algerae PRA339
TTGCATTATGGATAACAGAAAAATATATTCTAGCTTATATTCTTGGTTTGTTGTAGACTATAAATTAACTTAAAGGATTCCGTGTATGAGCTTAATTTGCATAACATAATTGCAAATAGTACTCCATAAATTCATATATTCAACAACCTTGTTTTCTCGATCATTAAATACAATTTGTTAGAGACATGAAGAATAAACAGAAGAAACCCCATTTAAATTGCTAACATACACACATTAAACTATCCTTGAGCATTAATTTTTTCTAAAAATGTTGTCTTCTTGAACTTTTAAACAAAATCGCACAATTTTTTGAAATAAGATGGAAGAATTTTTTATGTATCGGAAGTAAACACCATTTTATAAATGCTTTTAAATTAGGTAAATCACGATGGCACGAACATTATTATATCTTATTCCAAGTACTAATAATGTCTTAATCTTACTTTAAAAAAGAATAGATACCATTGAATTTATGGAATTAGTAACCTCATAAAATCCCTTACGGTTTGATGATAAACAAATCGAAAGAAGCAGCTAAAGCATCCATCAATACCTTTTTGATAGACAGTATGATTCTTTTGAATTGGTAGAAATTGATTATTTAATTTTAATAAGTTTATAAGAGATTGTGAGGTTATAAAAGTCGGGATTATTGATGGTTTTAAAATTTTGAACATGTATAGAGTATTGTAATTTTATCAAAAGAATAAAAAATAGTGATTATTATTTTTAACACAAATAATCTTAAGGTATTTAAGAATTATAGAGAGTTACTGCTAAAAAGAGTTGTAAATTTTAGAGAAGTATTTCAATATTTTCCACATAACAGAAAAGATTTTCTCGTAGTAACATTATTTAACCTAATAAAAAAGATGGTGCTCTGTGCTAAAAATAAAATCAAATGTATTTTTAGCAGACAATAAATAATATTTAATCTTTTATTCTTCTTCATTATATGTAAATTAGAAACCAAACAATAGTTATAACTCTTTATCACTGTATAATGCATTTTTTGCCCAAATTTTTAGCTTTAAAATATAATTTTTTTTAAGCACTTTTGCATTTAAACCAGAACATTTCTTTTAAAAAAAAACATAAGATTTTTTTGCATTTATGGTATTTTGACAGCTTTCATATGAGAAAAATCTTATTTTATTAACAAAAGAATATTGTGTTGCAATAGAATTTTTTTTACCTTTGTATTAATACAAATGGAATAAAATTTTATAAAATGTAATTAATGATAGTAAATGACTATAAATAATATCTTTTATAAAAATTAAAGTATCTCTTATGTTTAGAGTATTTATTTAAGTAACTACATTTTACATCACATGCAATTAAAGAAACCTCCAAATTTAATACATTTAAAAAAGAAAATTAATAATAATTTTATCTTATTCTACGTACGGAGGGATTCTTTTTAAGGTTTCAGTTCTTTTAATCAAGTCAGCTTGCAATTATAATATATTCTAAAATTTATTTTCATCTAAAGAGTAATATTATACTATCTCAAAATAAATCAAAAGAAAGAGCCAAAAAATCTTAAGCCTTGGATTAAATTAAACAAATTGCTTATTTAGAATCCAATTTTTTTATAATTTTCTCTAATTTTTCATTATTTTTAAGGTAAATAAAATAGTCATTTGTTTTAAAATTATTCTTTATAAAATTATATAAAATTTCTAATTCATGTTTCTGATCTTCTGTTGCAATGAATAAAAACTCTAATAATTCATGTTCTAATTTTATAAAATTATCATCTAATTTTCTTTTAAAACAGTAACTTAATAATTTAACTACCAGGAATTCATATGTGTTAATTGATGATTGATTATAAAGATAACCATCATTTACTTTTGACATAATTAAAGCCAATACATGTAATTTAATGTCATAAGAATCTTTGTAGTTTTGATATGTAGAAATATCCTCTCTTATATCTGAATTTAATGATAAGCTTTCTAAATCAATTCTTACTTCATTGCCTAAATTTACGCTTCTAATGAATTTTTTGGCACTATTTGTATCAAAATTATTTATAGCATTTTCTCTTACTAAAATATTATCTTCTGTTTTTGCTTTTTGAGATGTATTTTTATAAAAATTGCTTTTATTATTTTTTGAAACCTTGTTTATCTTTAAACCTTTAAACGTATAATTTATGTATAACGATAATAAATCACTTTCTACTTCTTTCTGGATCATAATTATAAAAAGGAACAAAGTATAAAGATTCTCACTATTTTCTATCTTTAAAAGTTCTTCTAAATTACTATTTTGAATATTATTCTTGTTAGTATTTAAGATTTCTAAGATTCTTTTTCTTATTTCAAAAATTTTAAATTCACTTGAATTAGATTCTTGTAAAAATATTTTAAATAACAGATTAAAACACTTTGTATTTTCAATTAACTTCATAAGTTCTTTTCTCTTTTCCGTTAATAAATAAATTTGTGTGTCTAAGTTTTTTGTTTCAACTAATGATTCAATATATGTAGTAATTAATTGGTTATTACTTAATATGAAAACTAAATCTACAAAATTACCTTGATTTTCTGCTTTACAAACATAATTTATAAGCTTTGACCAATCAAGAGTTTCAGGTTTAATATCACCCAAAACAACCCTTGCATTATCAATATTTTCAATGTCTTCAATAAAAACATCAGTATTTAATTTATATTCACATGACAATGATATATTGCTTAATAAATGGTATTTTTCCTTGGTTATCTGTAGAACAACGCTCTTAAATACTTCCCTATCAATGTATTTCGGTTGATTTATCTTGTAATCTTCTATATGGCTTGTTAATTTTTTTAAACCGTCTTTTTCTTCTTGTTTCATATCAATAAACCAAAAGAAAGTATTCATTTGATACAAAAGAGAGTAAGTAAATAAAAGATCCTCATAACACAAATCGTTCTTGGAGATCATAAAATTAAACTGCTCTAAACATTTAGAAAATATTCCTCTTAAAGTATTTTTAGTGGAATTATCTAATGAAATAATTGTTACAATTATAAATTGTGTTGATAAAAACAAATTTAAATCATTCAAGCTTATAAATTCATAAAATTCCTCATAAAACAATATTTTGTTTAAAAAAACCAAAATAGAAAGCAAAAGGTTATTTCTTCCTGCGAATGTTTCAGGCGAAAAAGTTGTTACAGCCTGAATTCCTATACATACATTTATTATTCCCTTATCTAAGACCTTTTTCCTACCTGTTTCAGCATATTCATTTATTTTTTTAAATAGTGGTAACAAATTCTTGTAACAAAGCTCAGGATGATTAAGCAATATTAAAGAATATCCAATCTCATTTACTGTAAATGTTTGATATAACATTTTTGATAGTATATTTTTAGAATGTTTGTATATTTGACTGTAACCAAAATAATCCTTTATAAATTCAAAGTCCTTTCCATGTAAATCGAGTAAAGAAATTGTTTTCATATAATTTACTATAGTAACATTCGTAGGATGAGTCTTAATAATCTTAATCATTAAATTATTCACATTTTTTGGGATTACATTAAATTTCTTCAACAAATCCTCTAAGGCAATTACAACTTCATCATCAACAAATTCTATTTTATCTTGAAATAAGTTCACTAGGAATACAGAAATAAAAATATCTCTCTGCTTTAAAAAATTGATAAGGATCTCTTTAGGTAAATTTTTATCTTTTAATTCAGTATCCTTAATATTCTTTAGTTCTTTAATTGTTCTCCTATCAAGAAATATTTCTTTTGAAAAAATTAGCATATAATAAAATATTTATTGAATAAATTTTATAAAATGAAACATTTTAAATGTTTTGATTTTAAAAATAAACTTTACTTAAATAAATAAAATATTTAATTATTTTAAACAATAAATTTATAAATAAAAAAATTCCAACCATTGATAAATATTATCTTTAATAATGAAAAAGATTGTACATTCATACCTTCACAACATAAATGCTATAACTGAGGAAAGCTTAGATAATTTCTACAAATTAATTGAAAAAGAAAACAAGTTTCTTTTAACTTATAATCAAATTATGAAACACATGAAGAGTTCTTTTGATGACAATAAAATTGGAATAATATTTATATGTTATAATGATTCTGATTCAACATATTTGTTTCATCATTTGATTTTATTTTGTAAGTATTTTAAAATTAAATTAATTAAATTACCAAAAGGAAGTAGAAAATATTTAGAAACACTTTTAGAAAGAAAGTATATTTATTTAATAGGAGTCCTGAAAAATGATAGAAATTATGATAGCTTTAAAAGAATATAAACTGTTTAAAATAATCTAAATATATCAAAATAAAATATTTATCCTTAAAATATAATTTATATTACTATTTTTCTAATTTTGGTGTCAACTGAATGTTTATAAAAACTTTAAGAAATATAAAAAACAATATTTTAATTGAATTTTCTGAACTTTACTGCAATATTTTTTAGTATCGTAAAAAATGAGTAGCTATCATGAATGATATATGATTAAAAAGAGATTGTATCTTAATATTTATGAGTAAATCCTAATATATCTACAACACTATTTTTATAAATTCTAACCTTTGTTCTTTTCAAAAAAATTCAAAATTTATTTCTGATGTCTTGTTTGGATACTAAATCACAATATGATTCCCAAATTTTAGTTTAATTTGTTTCACAAAGTTATAAAAATTCAATATAATCTGAAATATAAATTAAAACAGAGTAATTAGTTGTATAAAAATGACTTTTTAACGATAGGAAATAGGGAATATCAAGAGCATATCAATAGAATATTTTTAGAAAGATTTATCTTTTATATTGTTCTTATTAATTTCTATATTAATGTTTTATACTTAATATCTTTATATTTTTAGGTAATGGTATTTTAACTTAATAATAATGCAAAATTAATGTGATTTGTACCATGTTATCAATGATTTTACTATTTTCTTTATAAATATGTATATTAAATTTTCTGCTCTAACATTTAAAATAAATATATTTGCGAATTTAATACTCAATCGAAGATAGAGAAGAATGTTGCTGATATCTAATTTAAAAATAGTTAGAATTCTTGATGTAAATGAAATGCTTATTTTCGATAATAAGCATTTAATGTATTAGGAAATTTAAATAAATGGAAATTAACTAAATCTAATTGTAAGTGCTTTTAACCTCTATAATCCCTAATGTGAGAACTTATTTCATTATTATATTATTAGATTGATCAAAGTATTTTTAAAGATTAAATATATAGCATTAGACCCTCTTTAATCTTAATGTATACATATTTTAACAAGAACATTACAATTTGCCAATATTCCTTACAATTAGATTGATTTAATGTTATAAATTCTATATTTTTTATGGTTTATGTGCCGTGATTAATATTACTTCTAGTTATTTATTCTCCTCTAAAGCAGGAAG
This sequence comes from Anncaliia algerae PRA339, assembly GCA_000385875.2. Lineage (NCBI taxonomy): Eukaryota > Fungi > Microsporidia > Tubulinosematidae > Anncaliia > Anncaliia algerae. Next base: position 502,751 of record KK365130.1, read on the forward strand.
GACCTAAATAAGTGGTGGTTTAAAGACATTATTTTTAAATTGTATCATGTGTTAAATTCTTTATACATTTTTTAACTTTAACCTTCTTGACTTGAAATTCAAGGGATAAATTAATATTCAATTTATGTGCTCATAAGGTTAGGCAATACATATGAACATTTTTGAGAATCAAAACATTTAAATTTTATGTTCTTTAAATATAAAGCATTAGAGTATATTTGCATAATTATCAAAATATTTTTTTTAAATCTTTTCCGTTCTAGTTATACAATCCCTTTCCATTATTTTTTTATCTGGTAAAGACATTAAATCAAATTTAATAAATTAAGTCAATGACATTATAATTTATAAATCCACAATTTTCGATGATAAACTCACTATTCTCATTCCAATAGTGCAATTAAAATGAAATTTTAATTTTTACAATTCAAACAAAAAAAATTTTAAAAGTTAAATTGTATTTAAATTCGACCATAAGGAAATATTCTTGTCTTAGGTTAACTAAATAAAAAGACCTATAACTATACTTTTATTCATCCCTTCCTTATCTATAATCCTTCAAAATTCTCTTTCTCTGTTTATTTCTTTCATTTGAGAAGGATATTAAAGTTTTTTAATTTCTGGCAGTTTTCTCAAATAAATATAAAAAAAATATGCGACATAGCATATAAAAATATTGTTTAAAGATGTATAAATTTTTGTTAGTACTTTAACTATAATCCTTGTTAAGGAGTAGGAATAACTTTATTTGGATTTTAACTTAAAGCCACAAAAGAATTATTTATAGATAATTAAAATGTTTCTAAGAATATTTAAATTTAAAAGTTAAAATAATTCAAAGAAACTTTTTAATAAAATTATAGACAACTCAGAGAATAAAGGTTGAAATAAGAAATTTTTTAAATCAGATTAATAAATTTCATAGGAAGTAAGTTCGACAACCTCATTTATCATTTTTATATAAAAGTATATTTATCTTAAATATATTTCTTTAAAGTTATTTATTTTTAAAATATCTAATATTCTCTGTTTATTTGAAACAAAATATAATCTTTTAAAATTGATTTTTCCTTACTAAAACAAAATATAATCTTTTTTTAAAAAATGAACAAATTATATTTTTTTTAAATAATAAATAAATGAAAAATAAGGAAAAATCAGTTTACATTTTACTCATAGCTCTAGGAATATATGGTATCAAAAAGATATATGATAATTACAAATACAGGAAGAAAAAAGCTATAGATGATTTATATTCACATGGTAAATATGAGGAGTATCTTTTTGCTTTAAAGGATACGACATTATCTCCTGAAGACTTAATTAAATATATTTATTCTTGCCATATGACATTTGATTATACAACTTTATTATCAAAGAGCCAAAATTACTTTAGAGAAGTAAAGGATGATGCTTCACTGGTAAGTATTTGTAAATTGAGAATTAATGCAGGCATTGAAATACTTGAGGAGGATCTTATTTTTAAGGATATTATTTTTCTAACATCTGTAAATGATGAAAATTTTGATGGCATAGAATCATTAATTCTGGAAGAGAGATTTAGGAAATATGATAAGAATATTTGTAGAATAGATTTTGATAAATTGCAAGGATTACTTGATACATTTCCTGAATTATACAAAGAATATAAATCACATGAGATTGGTTTAATGCTTCAGAATAAATCATACAACTCATTACCAATGATAGATGATTCTAACCCCTATTTTAGGTTCCTTCATTACATTATTAAATTTGTAAAATTTAACAATAAGACTTTAATTTACAATCTTAAAGATGAATCATTTTCATACTCTAAAATGTATTATGAATTTATACATTCACAGAAGAAGGAAATTCAGCCAAGCTTTTATAAAAAGGAAAATGTTTCTTCCTGTTTTTATAAAGCACTGATATTTAGGAATGACAATGATAAAGAAAATTACTTAAGTTGGATTTCCAAATCATTTAACTATAAGAATTGTGAATTTGTGTATGTTGAATTAATTAAAGAAAGTATTTCTTTAGGCGATTATAAAAAGGCCTTTGATCTCTCATGTAAAGCCTCTGATGCTTTTAGTTATGATTTGTTGTTATTATTAAAAATAAAAGTAATGATCCTTTTAAAAAATACTGAAAATGTAAGAGAAGAATTATCTTTTATTAAGAATAGGAATCATGAATATTATTTTATTAGGTCCTTTATAGAGGAAAGAATAAGTAATCTACTCATTGCTTATCAATTAAATGAGAATAGTTACTTGATTAATTTTAATTTAGCACTTGCATTAATGAAATCACATGATATCGATTGCATGATTTACTTTACAAATTGTCTCCATTTTTCTTTAGAATCTACAATTTATTTTAAATTATTTTGTGTTGTTGAATATCTAAAAGTCATAAATGAATTGATAGAAATATTTCCTCACAAAAAAATCCCTCTCTTTAATCTTTTGCTTAAGAAATTTAAATTTGAATTTATTATGTTCAATTGATTTAATATTTCATAAGTATAATTTAATAAATAATTTACTTATTAAATTAATTATTTTTTTATTTGTAATAGCATTAATTGAATAAATTAAATAATATTTATAATGTATAGATTTAATTTTCCATGTATAATTAAATATTAATATTTTTGTAATTTATAGATAGATAGCCTATTTAAGCACCATAAGGTTCAACAATAAAAGATTTATACTATATTTAATTATATATAATCCTAATAATATAAAATAATATGATGTAAAATGTTGATTATTTTTATATCTTAAAATATTCTTTTCATGAAAATACTATAAGATTTTCTTAATAATTATATTAAAAAGTTAAAGATATTTTAAAAAGTAAATTATGTAGCGGATAATAACCGAATTAAAAAATAATATCAATTAATTTTTGTTGTATAAAAGATCTATGTAGTTGCATGCCTGCTGCTATTTTTAAAAATTTAATAGATCAATTAAATTTTTCATAATTCTTATGACACCATAGATCAAAAATATCTAAGATTTAATTTTCGTTTTATATTTGTTATACATAATCAAAGTCATTAAGTTAGTTGCAATATAATAGCTGTATCAGTTAAAGATTTAGAATATAATCTATGCTATATCCATGGTCAAACAGAATTATAATTAACTTCAAAAAAATCAAAAATATTAAGTGGGGTTAAGTTTTATTTTTACTAATTTATCATGTTATAAATCCACATATAATTAGAATTTTATTTTTAATATTTAAAATTAGAGAATTAGAAACAAAGACTTTTAAAAATTGAAAAAAAATACTAAACACATTATGTTTTTTTACACTTATTCTGTTCTCAAAAGATCATAATTTTTACATTTAAATTTTAATTAGTTCAGATATTTTTTTATAACTATTTCTATCCTATTGTGTGTAAGAACAATAGATTACAGATTTTGTTTAGTACTTTATGCTCATATTTCGTGCGAAATACTCTGATTTACCAAAAAAAATAAATTAAATTAAAGAAGTCTTTAAAAATACTGCTCGAATTTTTTCATAGAGAAAAGTTAATACATTTTTATTTTAGCTATCTACTATATAAGCAGTTAAGAGACCCATATCGATTGCGCATATGTAACTGCATAAGGAAAAGAATCAAAATTTGTTATAAAGCTGATTAGTCTGTAATTGAAATACCAATTTTTAAAAAAATGATAAAAAGAAATAATTTAAAAATCTAATTCTATAGAAACTTAAAGTGTTTAATAGCATATGGTATCGAAATGCCATATTATGTACAAAATCTCACGACTTAAAATTAAACCTCATCTTTATAGTCGCATGAGCACTTTTCATTATAAATACAAGATATTAAGAGAATCTCGCAAAATTAAAAAAAGCTTATAAAAACTTTGCAACTTTATGATCTAAGTAAAATAATTCTTTTGCATTAGCAATATTGCTAAAATATCAGTTAACTCTAAGCCTTAAACATGCATATAAACTATATTTATCAATATCTTTTAAAATGAAGAGAAAGGTTTGTAACTTATGGAGGATATACTGATGAATTGGGGGAAGTACACAAAACAACAGTTACAATTCAAAGAAAATCTTTGACTTTAATCCTTTAGCTAAATATAAATACAGTTTAATTGGTTGCCATCTGCTGTATTAGGACAATGTTAATCTTTTGTAAAGTATTAAAAAGTAAAGTTATGAATAATGGTTAATAAGTCATTTTTCTAATATGTGAGATTAACATAAGAATAATTTAATATAAATTTTACTTAATGTTTTTGAATAAAGTAACATGTGCAACATAATTATTCCTTCTTGCATAACTATTTGCCTTCAAAGTATAAAAATATATGCTTCTTTGATAAGATGTTTAAAAAGTCTACGAAATTATTCTACTTTTATGATACAGATTAAAGCATAGGAAACTCCTGGCAAATGCCTATAAAGATATTTTTACTATTAAGGATTCAAAAATTCAATGTAAAAATAATTTATGATTGGATGCGAGGCAAGCTGGCGTTATTTCATTCCTATTCTTAAACAATTGCTTTTCAGAAGGCACCTTTTGTTAATAATTTCTTCATATATTCATAAAGAAGAAAAATGGAATAATCATGTCTAGATGTCAAATGCCTAGTCCAATTGTGGAATGCCACTGCACCATACTTTTAAGGTGCCTGAGGTACCTATACTTTATTGGCTCCTTTTTACCTATGGACCTGCTTATACAATTTTTAGCAAATTCAAAAAATCTCATTATATTTTAAACTTTTCCTTTTTATACTTTAATTTTCCGCGCAGTTGGATGAAAAAGTAAATGTGGATTTTCTTATACCAACAATAAATATTAATCTATAACTATTATTTTTATGTCATCATATTCAAACTGAAAGAAAACTTGAAAAAATATAACATCTCATTATAAAATTATTTTGGGAAAACTATTGAAGCTTGTAAGCTCTAATTTATCAACAAAAATAGAATATTAACTATTATGATTTCTTTTTGAATGATGAATTAAATATTTTATTACCTAAATATTAAATTGTAAATTATAATAAAATAAAAGAACTAATGAATTTTTCCTTATTTAAATAAGGACAGCATAAATTAAAACCATTATTAGATAGTTTTTTGTAAAAAATTAAGTCTTGCATTATATTAACCATAATTTGGAATATATTTATAAAATACCATATTTAAATAAATCATTAAAAACATACTTTTTACACTTGCATTTATTTAGTTATATCCTTATTAACTAAGAAAATAGTAAAAGGTAGCTTAATCTTTTCTAAAATACTAAAGTGTGGTTGTTTTACATCCTTAATTTTACCATTAGAAGGTGGTAATAAAAATATTAATTTATTAATTTTATCATTAATAAATTTAACAGTAATCGTGTTTCTTTTAGGAGGTAATTTAGGAGAATCATCAATGCTTATAAAGTATTCCTTGCTTTTTAAAGTATATGAATTAGGAAATAAAGAAGCAATATGTCCATCCTCTCCTATTCCAAGAATAGCTAGGTCAATAACAATATTTTTAAATAAATCAGAATATAAGCATGTTGATTGAAATGGAGTTACTTTGCACCTTAGTTTTGTTAGTAAATAATTTGCAGCAGCTAAGTTTGTGTCTTCTGACTCAAGTCTTTCATCAGCAAAAAATATTTTCCAGTTTTCTGTATTTATTCTTTCGTAATTTATATTTTCTAGTACTTTAAGGATACTTCCGCCAGAAATCATTATGTTTACATCCCTAGATGAATAGTTTCTCAAGATATCATATATTTCCATTTCAAAGTTAGTTGTAAATTTTTTAGTGAGCATGACTTAATGCATTTTTTTCAATATTAATATTTAAAATTTAATTTTACACTCAATTAAATAAACTTAAATAAATTTTATTTAATAAAATATCCTAGAAAACTTCTATTATTTAATTAATGATTAAATTAAAATAAATTAATTTAAAAATATCAATTATGAATAAGTCAAATTTTAAAACTTTGAAATGATTAAATGATCCAATACTGCATAAATATATTTTTGGATACTATACTAACTGTTAAAAGCTTTGTAGTATTTTTTGAATACTGTAGGGATACATGAGTAATAGAAAATAGAAAAAAAGTTAATTGTAATCTGTCGTACCTTATAAGGGCACTTTAGTACCAGAGAAAAAATTTGAAAATAAAGATCT
>KK365130.1:550400-572686 GCA_000385875.2 Anncaliia algerae PRA339
TTTTTTAATATAAATTTTATATTTTTAATTTGAGATTGATTATTAAATTTGTCTTTTCTTTTAAATCACTTATATTCCTTAAAATATTTTTTAAAGTTTTGACATTTGATTATTTAAATCTTAGATCAGTTAATTAATAATTAATAAATATTAACTTTAACTAAAAGGAATTTATTAAATTCAGATTATAACAAAATTCTTTAAAGGTATTCAATATTTGTAATACATCCTATATTTTAGAATATTAATAATTTATATTACCTTTTTTTATAAATTAAAATTTAATATAAAAAATAATTAATTATTTTTAAATCAATTTATTTTTGGGAACCAAAAACAAAATTTCTTCTTCTGCTTTTTTAACTTCATCTATTTTAATTAATTCTAATTCTTTAGATTCACAATAGAATGAATTTAAGAATTGTTTAGTTGATTCTATTCCATTTTGTTTATCAGAAAAATCACTTTGTCTTAGCAAATTTAAGGCTCTCCTTACGACAGAGCTTTCATCAAAAACACATTCTTCGGGTGTTGTAGTGACTTCCTGCTTCTCTAAATAAATCAAGGATCCCTTTATAAAATCTGCTCTGTGAAGTAATGTTTGGAAGAATGTGGATATATCCAAATCATCAGACATTGTTTTTCTTTTAGGATCATCATCAAAAAGCCTGATATGTTCTAACTTCTTATAAGGAAAGCTTTTATTTTTTGTAAAGTTAGAATATACGTGTACCTTTCCTAATCTTGTACTTGAAAAGCGGTCTTTCCAAAATTCTTCTAGTTTTTTAGGTGTGTAAAATCCTTTTAAGCTGTTGTGTTCACTTCCCCCAAAAATAATTTCTTTTCTAGGGAGTGAAAAAACGGAGATAATGGCAATATCTAGATTGCATATGTAATGAATCAAGGAATTAATTATCATCTTTTGTATGTTTCTAGGAGTACATAAGCCAGTTGTATCTAATGCTTCTATGTAAACTACATCTGAGTTAATTTGTAAAATACATCCACATACTAAAATTTGATCATCCTGGAGAACTAAGAGTAGTTTTTCATTCTCTGAACATATATCTAATAATTTAATATTTAAGCCATTCTCCATCAAAGGTTTATGGTTATTTAAATTAATAAATCATTTTTCTTAGTGTATTTTTTTAACCAATCATATAATATTTAATTAAAAAATATTCATATAATGAAGGAATATGGTTAATTATAATTAATTAGGTTTATTAAATTTGTTCATATTAAAGGATACTTAAATTAATTTCATTTTAATGCTAATTTTAGATCAAAAAATAAATCTTCAATAATTTATGCCTAGAAACTAATTAGAAGATCATTTACTTTTCTACATTTTATTAAAGAAAGTATATTACATTAATGATAAATTATGTATTGTTATATGATATATTTTAAATATATTTACATGTCCTACTAAACATAACCATAAAGAAATAATAATGTGATTATTTCAGGATTAAAATGCTACCAACATCTTTTTTTATATCTTTATTTAATATAAATTAATGCCTTAAAATTTATAAAATGATGATACGATTTTTTTATGAAACCATCAAAAACAAAGAATCAATTTTTGTCAAAATGTCAATCAAACTCTTAAAAAAATCTTCTATTAGTAATTAAATTGCATATTCAATTACAGCTATTGAGCAATAATAAAATGGCAAAATAGATTTTTCATTTACAATCTTCTTTAAAACTAAAATATAATTTATTAATTTATAAAAAACTTGAATTTTCCTGAAAAATAGGATTAAATCCAAAATTATTTATAAATGTAAAAATATTTTGAAAATAGGATTAATAAAAACCTGTTTTATCGATGTGTTAAATAAAATACTAATTGAATATATTGATCAATAATAATTTGTTGCGTAAAAATATCAGTTTTATTGTAGCTTAATTCATTTATGGTGATTAGTTTTTTAATCTATATTGGTAAAATGTTTTAAATATATTGCTAGCAAATTAAAATAACCTTCGTATTTAAATGCTATATTTAATTTGATTAAAAAGATATTTAACTTGTTTAATTTGTTTCTATGTAATTTGTTGACATCTATAAGCTTAATTTCGTCAATTTCTATGATTATAATATTATAAAAATTTCTTCTGAAAAAATCAATATTTTATCATAAGATATTTAAGTAGTTTAATGGCTTCAAATCTTAGTGTTGATTCGAAATCGGAAATAGATAATAATATATATTTTTTATTGATTTTATCTAGTAAAATCAACTGGACTAAAAGAATAATGCTTGAATCAGCAGGAATTCTTAAAAATATTTTTTGTTTTCAAAAAAAAGTAAATTTTTAAAATATACTTCTTTTATAAATAGTTTATGACAATATGGGTTGATGGAATAAATAGATTTGTTTAAGATTAGAATTATTTAAAAAACAAATGATTAATTAAGACTACAAAATTAACTTCCATTATTGGTTTCTTAATGTTCGACATAGTCTTAAGTAATAATTTCTTTTAATTAAGTTGTCTAGTAATTTGTAACTATATCATCTTTTACCAATCTCAACAATCAAACAATTCATTTATTTGTCTCCTTGTTATTGTATCACCTATCATTGTGCCTATATCTGAGGTAATTTAAGTATATACTTTTTACTTTAAAGGAAATAGACCTGTTCATAAAACCCATTATTATTTATTTTCATGTATTTAAATTTATAATTTGGGAGGTTTTCCACTCCATTTATTGGTGTGATTTAATACATCATTTATCTATATTTTTCACCTAAGAATTCTTAGTGCACAAAAAATGAAACAGTAGGCTGAAATTTTCATAGCCTGTTTATGAGAGTTTAAACAACACCCGTTTAACAAATAAAATGAAAGCGTATGAGTACTTTACATCATTAATTAATAGCTTAATTTAAAATTGCAGCAATTTAAGAAGTAAAAATTTTACATCATAAATACCTTGCAAATTAAATACGCAATCTCTGTTGAAAATTTTTATTTCAAAATTATACTTCCACAATGTTATCTAACCCCTTAGATGTATTCAAAAGTTTCTTGTAAATTCACGGGATCATTAAAAGATTTTTAGTCTACACATGGCAACATAACCCTAAATTTATAATTTTATTAGATCTTTTTCAAAAATCAATTCTTTTTATGTCTCGCCTATCTTATAAATGATCCTGTTATATCCTAGGGCTGACCGGTGTTCTGCCAACAAACAAGAATTTATTAATTTATTTATATATCAAACTTCCAAAAATATACTTCATATATTATTTTATAAAATTCTTTCTCTCATAAAATAACTATATTATCAATACTTATCTTAGCTATATTTCTTTATGCAGATTATCTCTGGACCCCTCAGATTTCCTGCTTTTTAATTGGGCTACTTTGTTTTATAAGCTCTTCTTTTCTTTGCAATACATTTATCAACTTGCACAAATTCAGATGCAATATTTGAGCTCTTTTGTTTAAAGTTCTATGTCATGATTCTACAGCATTTATAGTTCGGGGCAAGCAATTAATTATTTGATCATAGCATGATCAAAAATATGGAGTATAGAATGTTATTACTGTATTTTCGCAATCTTTACTGCTGCTATTCAAAAAATTTTTCGTAAAGTATTCTAAGAATTCAAGTCAAACCGTTATTCTATGCATTCAATATATTCTAAGATGTTGTGGTAATATGAAAATATAAGTAAAAGTGACAGGAAAATCAACCTTAAAATCATGCACATCGCCATTTTAATTATACTTCTTCAATATATTTTTACTGAGACCAAGTTTCGGAATTTGCCTCCAAATTGATTGTCCAAAATGAAATATACAACCTTTTATTGTTAAATTGTCAAAAATAGTTTTTAATGCAATTAAAAAGGCCTTTTCGAAATCTCAAACAATGTATTCAGGAAAATGACATATATTTCTTTTTTAAATTTTCAAAAAATTTTACGTAATTTTCTTTTGTCTTATCACAAAATAAACCAAAATTTACCAGAAAAGATCGATTACAAATGTATGCATATTCTGTGATAATTTGATAAATATTAAAAGGACAAAATTTAAACATGGTATCATTCATCCATGTTTTAATTTTAACAGTACGTCAGCTGCAGAGTCAAAATGAAATATTATAATCCTATTTATGTCCTCTTGTCCGAATCAAATCCTAAAAATATTTTCACCTAAAGTATTTTTGAAAAAGTCAGAATATTCATGCTTCCTAATGGCATGATATTTAACGTTTGTTTTCTTTACTTAGTTTTTTATCATTTAATTTCTTAAAAAAGGCATTTTTACTTTCTTGTTCCCCCATATTTTCTATTTCCTCTACTATTATATCTATATTATCCGAACTTGTTGTAATAGCATTAGTTTTAATGCCATCAAAAGCAATCAATTTCGATGCTTGAACGATATCTGTTTCATGGTTACGCTTTTTAAAATTTATTTTCCTGCCCCTGGTGATATAAAAATTCTTCTTTACTAATCTCAGTTCGCTTGATAACTAATTATTTCTTCAATCATTTTATCTTGATTGTAAATAAAGCTATTGTTTATCAAAATTACATCACCTCTTATGCTGTTGATAAATTTTATAGGGGTAAAAATATATTTTTTGAGACGAAATAGTGGAATTTAAATTGGGCGAAACATCGGCTAAAGCTTAAAATCATATTAATATAGTTTTAAATTCCGTTAAATACAAATAATTTGATAAGATATTGGTTAAGATGTAATATGATATGCTACTTATTTAAATAATGTTGCATCATAAGGGTAAAAAACATAGGGCCTTAATGAATACAACATTATTAACTTTGCATATGATAATTAGTTCTTTAAAGTATATTTATTTCAAGAATTATAAAGAATTGATATTTTCAATTACTTCTGTTATTAACCTTTCTTTTTATCAGATAATTTGATCTAAAAAACAAATAATGAAGGTTCTATATCATTAAAAATAAGAACAAATGGGTAAAATATCAAAAATATTTTTGTAAATAAAATTGTTGTTTTATTTAAAATTTCTAAATTAATAAAATATAAAAACTGAAAATTTATTAATTTTAAATTATTTTTTAAAATTTGATTTAAATTATGAGAATAAAATGATACCCATGGATGAAGAAACTATATTACCACAGTGTAATGTTTGTTTGGAAGCTTCTAATCTAGTTCTTTGTTTAGACTGTGATAGTTATTTATGCAATAATAATAATGGTGTTTCTTCACACATTATAACCCATTGTATGAAGAAAAAGCATAAGCAAATTTCAATAAAGGAAAGGATTCAATGTAGTCTATGCAGTGATACCAATTTATTTAGATTAGGCATAAACTTACAGAATCAATTTTTATGTAGAAGTTGTTCCAAGGAAGATTGGAAGTATTTAATCAATGAGAAATGCTTAATCAATGAAATAATTGAAAGTGTACAAATTAATAAAGATAAAATTAATTTAACAAGTGAAGATTATTCAAGCATTAAAAAAGTGCCGGTTACTTTTACTGACACTAAAGAATACCAAGAAACATTTTCTGTTTTACTTGAAGAAGAAGCCTGTGAAGAAAGAAAACTTAAAGAGTCTTTCAAAGAGGACAACTTAGAATGTTTTGTGGATGGGGGATTTGTAAAGTTTTACGAAAAACCAGATTCAGAGATTAAAATTAACAAAGGAGATGAAGTTATTTTTGAAAAGGAAGACTATGTATTCAATGGTTATGTAGTTATCAAGAAAAATGAATTGGTTGTTGTAAAATTAAAGAGAGATTCACAGACAATTTGCAATTCACTTTTTAATAGAAAAAAATTAACAGATGTTACACTCAAATTTGTGTGGAAAGAAGTTAACTATTCTAGAATGAATTATGCATTGGAAAACATTAAAAAATATTGCAGCAAAAATTTACTTAAAACTATTTTGCATGGCGTTAAAGAAAACCACAGAGAGATGGAAGTTAATTTTGATTTAAATTCGAGCCAAAAGTTAGCAGTTCAAGCAGCACTTTCTAGAACTTTGACACTTATTCAAGGCCCTCCTGGAACCGGAAAGACAAGAACAAGTGCTTGTATTGTTAAAAGTTTAGTTGAGCAAGGTCATAAAGTTATGGTGGTAGCTCCAAGCAACATTGCAGTGGACCAATTATCTTTAGAAATTTCTAAACTAAATGTTAAAATTTTAAGAGTTTTAAGCAGAAACAGAGAAGGAACTGAGTCTCTGGTGGATGAAATTTGTTTGCATAGCAAAATAAAAAATTTTTTAAAAAATGAAAGCCAAAATGGTGGAGAAGTTAAAAATGTAAATTACGATGATTTAGATGACGATACTTTCTACAATATTGGCAAAGGAATTATTCAGTCTGCAGATGTAATTGCTTGTACTTGCATAACTGCTGGAAGTCCTATTTTTAAAGGAATGCGTTTTAGTGCAGTATTGATTGATGAAGCAGTTCAAGCAACTGAACCCATGAGTTTGATACCTCTGCTCTATAGGTGCAATAAATTAATCCTAGTTGGTGATCACAAGCAACTAGGACCACTTACAATAAGTAAGAAAGCCAAATATGGGAAATTAGACCAAAGTTTATTTGAAAGGCTAGTTAAGGTTGGAATTGTTCCTTATCTACTTACAACACAATATAGAATGCATCCTTTGCTGATCGAATTTCCAAATAAGACATTTTATAATAATTTGATTGATTCAGGAGTAACAATTTCCTCAAGGATTTCATTTATGAATCCTTCATTTTTTTATTGCTCCTTTACAAAGGAAGAATTATCCTCCAGTGGTACTTCTTTTTTAAATAAAGGAGAAGCCATTGCAGCAAAAGATATGATTAAATATTTAAATAAAAATGGTGTACAAAATAGGCAAATAGGGATAATCACCTTTTACGAAGGACAAAGATGCTTCCTATCGGAATTTATCAAAGAAGTGGAAATTACTAACGTAGATGGTTTCCAAGGAAGAGAAAAAGATTTTATTATTTTATCATTGGTCCGTTCAAATGAAAGCCAAGGAATTGGATTTATTAGTGATAAAAGAAGAGTTAATGTTGCTTTAACCAGAGCTAAATATGGGCTAATTATTATAGGAAATCCACTTACAATAAGAAAAAATGCCCTGTGGAATGATATGTTAAATATTTATGATAAAAAGAATATTTTATATGAAGGAAAAATTGGATCTTTTAAAAGATTTACTCTTTCTACAGGATTATTTGATTTTAAATCATTGGCTGATGAATTAGATGGTATCTAATCATTGATTGTAAATTATATTATTTAATTCAATAATCATATTTCTTCTAGTTTTATCATCACTTTATTTTTATATTTTTAATTTTATATAAATTCATTGCAACATGTGATTAAGAAATAAAAGAGGATGATTTAATTTAAATAAATAATATAATTTAAATTAGGTAATTAATTTTCTTATAATCTTATATTTATTTTTATAAAGAAATGTATTTATTAATCATTAAATATATCTTTAACAAGAATAGGTATTCCTTAAATTTTGATTCTAAAAATAAAACATAAGTAAAGAATCTATTTTTTTTCTTTATTGCTAGAATTGATTTATCAAAGTGATATAAAATAATTAAATAATTTATTATAAATATTATTTGATCATGAGATGATATGAAGAGATCTCTTTTATAAAAGTGTATTAAAAAATGTTTACTGAAAAAAATACCCCTGTTAAATAAATATTTAACACTTATATTTTGACTATACTTCAAAGGAAATCAGTACAATTCAAAATAAACCTTTAGAATAAAATTAACAAAATGCTTGGGGTTTCAAAAGGAAACATAAATAAATAGAAATTTTGTGGTATAAAGGGTATGACAATCAGTACTTTTTGATATTTTTAGAGGACTGTTTGGTTTTTAAAAAATTTAATCCTACAACTTCTTAATATCAGTAGAATTTTAAAATAAAATATCAGTTCTTGATTTTTATTATGATATGTTAGAGTAAGTGTAAATATTTAAAGTATATACTGTAATAAAGAAACAAATAATAGAAATTCTCTTTAATATGTTGATTCTATATGTCTTCTGTATATTTGTGGTAAATATTATTAAATATAATTTTTAAAAAATAAGTCTTCTAAGTCTTTAGAATTGTTAGTTTCTTAATGTAAATTTATAATTTCTATTGATACAACATATTATAAACATAAATAAATTCTAGAATATAAGAATTTAATAATTTTAAGTTTTAACATTAATTTTAATTATAAGAAAAAGATTAAATAAAGTTAAAAATATTCAATTTTAAAATAATACTTTAACAAATATTTTAAATTAATAATCATTAATGCATACCTTTTTGATAAAGTATGATGATAAAAAATTTCTACTTTTTAAGCTTAAATCAAAAGAATAAAATATATTTCTAAAAGGAATATCTTTGATCAAATTCTAATACTTTCTGAATTTCATCACTAATTCAAATAATGTTCAATAATATTTAAAAACTATATAAATTACTGAATTACCACTAGAAAAAAGGTATAAAATGAAAGAAATTCTACCTCATTTTTAAAAGCAAATAAATCAAAATTTGAATTTATCAGCTTTCTGTTCTGTACCATATTAAAATGCTTTTAGCTCGCTTTAGGAAGTATACCAAATACTTAGTTTAAAATTTTAAAAATAGTTTTTAAAACTTGTGTCATTTGTAATCCTATAAATTATAATTTCTTTTATAGTAAAATATTAAATTGATCATAAAGTAACATTTCAGTTTAAAAATAGTATAATTAGATTTAATGAAGAATAATAAGATGAAAAAATTTTTATTTTATAGAACTTAAAGTATTTCTAGAATTTAACAATATGTTCAATGATAGCAAAACAAAATTTTTTTAAAAAAAGAATTATTTTTTATGTTAAAATTTAGAATTATTTTAAAAATATTGGATTAAGAATAAAAGTTATAATTTATGATGATGAAAGGATTATATTATAAATATGGTAATCAAAATAATAATGTATTGATATTAAATTTTATAACTTACAATGTAAAAAAATAACATTATTTAAATTTACAAAATAACAAAAAATTAAGAAACAAAGCTTTGAAAGTTTGATGGATTTAAAACCCTAAGATTTATTTAATCATTCTTGATTTCTTATTGTAATAACTACTATATTATCGTACTGATTTGATAGATCTCCAATCTAACAATTTATATACAAAATATACAGGAAGTTTGAAAGGTTTATATTAGATTGGTTTAACTTTATTTGAGACTATTGCAATAATTAAATTATAGATGGTAAAATTATGAAGTAAAATATTGAAAGATTGTTTTGGATGGAGAAAATTCATTCTGATAAAAATATAAATGTGTAAAAAAATTATAAGTACGAATCCTAGAAGAGAAATCTGAATTGTATAAAGTTAAAAATGACAAAGTCTTATATAATAATAATTTAGGAAAGAATCGTCTTTAAAGATTTGCGATACATGATAGGAATTTCATAGATATACTGCTGCAAACTAACCTATATAAAAATTTTGAAGATATTTGATCAGGTCTAATGATAAGGACAATGAAACTCTCATATCCACTGGGATATCAACCTGTGAAAAGATGTCTCACATATATTGAATAGACTTTAGACTTAATCATGACATGGTGATTTATATAATGGAAGCTGTCTTTCCATAGAAGGAGATATATTTTCTTTTAATATATATTTTAATAACATTTTAAATTTTTTTTATATTGGTGCATAATATTAGAAAAAAGGAGGAATAAATAAATCATTGTTAGGAAAGTTCTTTTTAGATAAGCCACGGCAATACAATTGTAATTGCTCTATAACCATAATAAGGAATAAATTTTCTTTATTCCTATTATCTTATCTTTAATTTATCTATGTTTGCTTTTATTGATTTAACCTGATTAAGACAAAATAAAAGATAACTCACAAAAATTAAAGCATAGATAAAAAATATTAAATAAATATATCATTATATTACAAGTACAACAAAAATATTTAATTTTTTAATCTAAATGTAGAATTTTCATTTTAGATTTAAAATATTTGTAGGTTACAATAATAAAAAACTTCAAACAAATGATATCTAAAGTTTAATGGCAATAATACTTCACTAAAAATAAAGAATAATTAAATAAATAAGCTATCAATGTAAAATAGTTTGAAAAAACCAGATATCAAGTCTTTTTAAAAATTTGTTTTATTAAAACATTTAAACCTGATTTCATTTGAAACATAAAAAAATATGTGTTTTATAAAACTTTCTTTAAAAATTTACTTTTGAAACAAAAACAAACAATGTTTTTTAACGATTCTAAGAATTTTTTTATTGAAAAGTCATTAAAGTTATTAGAAAATTTAGATCTTAAAAACATTGTTAGAGATCATGAAGAAAAAATATCAATTGAACCTTTTCATACTAAAGACAATGAAGTTACTTATGAATTTTTTAATGATATAGAATATAGTATTATGAAAGAATATGTACAATCTCACATTTTAACTCTTAATTGTGATTTATTTTCTATTATAAATGATTATGTTTTAGTTTATGTTGAAAATGATATCATCATTTACAAGTGGAATGAAAAAATGATTTTTAAAAAGGTTAAAACAGTGAAATCTAGTTTATTGCAATTTTTAATGAAAACTAATTCCATATCAGAGGAGACCTTCATTCATTTAAGTAAAATATTTTTATACTTTATTAAAAATGAAGTAAAAAGAGTTGATTATTTGTTTGAAAAATTTATGTGTGAAATAAACATAAATTACATATATGAACTAAGAATTAGAAATAATAATTTAATTTGTATTTATAAAAACTTTGTGCAATACACATTTGATAATAAATTAAGAATAATAGGTAAAGAAAAATTTTCCTTTGAAAATTTAAATGAAATTAATGAAATTGAAATAAAAGATGATTCCTTTATAATTAACAGAATGAGCAACATACAAGAAAAATATATGATTCCTGCAGTCAAGTATTATTTTGTAGTATCTAAGTTTATATTTTTATTATCAAATAAAAGGATACATGTTATTGAATTTAAAGATGCAACTAATAAATAATTATTAAATTTTGTCAAAATTTTTAAAACTCTTCATATTTTTTTAACCTATCAAACCATCATCAGAGCACACGATATAAGAATATAGGACCAAATACCTTTTATAGATTGACTTTAATGTTTGTAATGGATGAATGTTTTATTAGTTTATTTACTTAAAATAGACTTTGTTAAAAGTAATATTATAATGATGTCACTAAAAAATTAAAATTCAAATAAAACCTTTAGTTTAATCATACTATTATGGGATATTAATTACATTAATTATATGCTTACATCATTTTTTGCATATGAAATTTTACCTTATTTTTGATATAAAACAAATATTCATATTTCTTGATTATTTGCATTTATTCAGGGTTTATGAAAAAGGTAATGAGATCCAAAGGAACAAATGAAACATTGAATAGATAATCTTCAGAAGACTTTCTTAATGGCTAAAATGACAATTAAATTAAGGCGTTTTATTTCTATTTATTTATTTGTAAAAGGCAATGAAATAAGAAACTTTTGATCAAATACTTTTTACCATTTCTGATTTTTAATAAAAATATACCAATTAATTTAATATTAGAATATTTTAAAAATACATTAATTTTAATTTAAATATTTAATTTATGAGGAATTTCTTAATCCTTAATGCAAAAATATTCGGTTATTCATCAGAAGAATGTTTATTACATAGATTTAGAAAATCATACTTACAAAGGCTACATTGAAACATTAATTGAATGTAGCAACATACCAGATTATATAGAATATAAGGTACAAGGATTGAATATTGAAGAGGTGCTATTTTTATCAGAAAAGAATGAATTTAAACTATCTACAGAGATAGAACATTTTGAAGCTGAGAAATATGTTGATAATTTTGATTCTGATTTTATTAAAGATTATATCAACTCGCATGTGTTAAAAGTATTGTTAAATACTGAAGAAACAAAATTTAAAATAAAAATTAAATTTTCATTGGATAAAACAAATGATGCGATAAACTTTTATGAAAATTCATGGCACAAAGAATGCTTAGCTGAAAATTTAAATTTTAATTCTTCTTTGATATTCCCAAACATAATTTATGGATTGGGGATATCACTTGATTTGTATTACATAATCAAAGGTAACTACACTGTAATATCACCTGGGATATTCAAAGGGCTTATTGAGCAGAAGGATTACTCGATTTATTCTTACTACGTAGAGAATGGGATTCTAGAAAGCATAAATTTTGGAGTTGGTTCCTTTGATTCAATTGAAGTAGTAACCGGTGATGATACTAAATCAGTTTACTTTCCTATGACTCAGGACGATAACCATAGCCATTTTAAAGAAAATATTAAGGAAATCATCTATGATGTATACAACTGCATCAAATTTCTAGAAAATTTTACCTTCCTAGAATTTCCAAATGTTTCAATTGTATTTTCCCATCTAGAAAGCTTTTCGATTGGAAAAAATACGGCATTTATTTCTCTATTTTTCTTGCCATTTTCAAATTCAATTGAGCAGAATTTTCTTTTTAAAGAAAAAATATGTTACGTGCTAAGTTGTCAAATATTTATAACTTTTTTAGGCTCAGAATACATTAAACAAGGGTTAATAGGCTATTTGACTGATAATTGTTTAAAGTATTTTTTAGGAAATAATGAAGTTATATTTAAATTAAAAAAAGAAAAAGATTACATTGTTTCTAATGATGTCAATGAATTGGCATTAAATGATGTAAAGAGAAGTAAGATTTCTAAACTATCAACATTTTTTAGGATAAAGTCAAAATTATTTATTTTTCTTTTAGAAAATAATTTGAGCAAAGCATTTATGCAGAAAATAATTTATGCAGTTTTGGAGAAGAAGGTAGTCTTTTCGGATGAATTTATCAAAATAATTAAAAATGTAACTGGTAAAGAAATGGGCAATTTATTTGATATTTATGTAAATAAGCCAGGATTGGTTATTTTTGTGTGCACCTTTGAAATAGAGCAGAAGAAAAATAAAATTACCTTGCAGATTAAACAAAAATATACTTCCAGTTTACCTGATGCTAATAGAAAACTTCAAGGCAATTTATGCATTAAAGCTCATGAAATGGAAGGAGCATTCGAATATTTTTACAACCTACAAAAATCTGAATTAATTTTCAATTATCACACAAGAACTAAAAAGAATAAAAAAAAAGAGAGTGAAGCGATTTCTCTCCTTTGGTTAAGAATTGATCCTAAGGGTGAATTCCTGGCAGGGATTGAATTACACCAACCAGATTTTATGTATATTGAAGCATTAATAAATGATAAAAATGTAACAAGTCAGTTAGAAGCAATCAGAGCATTAGAAAAAAGACCTAGTGAGCAAATATGTGCTGCCTTTGAACGGGTAATAAACGATCAACATTTCTTTTACAAAATAAGGATTGAAGCCATCAATGCTCTTTCACAAATGAGTTTGACTTCGTACGAAGGATATCAAAAAATTATTCAATTCTTCATAAAAAAATTCTGTCTTCAGGGTTCCACCATTGTCAAGCCAAATGATTTTAATAATTTTTCTCAGTATTTTATTCAAAAACATTTATTAAAGAGCATTGCATATTGTCATCCTTCAGATATTAAATTATTTAATGATAGGGAAGTGACCATAAGAGACATCTGTATTTCATTTATAAATAATTCATTGATTTATAATGACAATGAAACTAACATTTATGATGATTCATATTACATTAGTTCAATTATTGATTCACTTTCTTTACCACTTTGTTCTCAAGAATACCCCTTTTCTCATCCAAGCAATGATTATGAACTAAATTTTGAAGAGAAGTTATTTGATGATTTTAGTAGTTCATTTACAGGAAAATTAAACAATAAACAAAATGAGATAGGAGATATAACATTATCAGATTCATCCAATGATTACAATAAAAATAGTAGGGAAAGTAAAAAATCAAATGATTCAAGTAGTAATAAGCTTAATATTTCTGATAAACACACTGATTCATTGAAGAAATCACTTGAATTGATTGAAAGATTCAGAAAATTAGATTTACTATTTCCTTCACCTAATAATATAATTACAGCAACATGCTTACATTCCTTAGGAAGACTATCAATTTATGGATTTGTTAAATTAAACAAAGACATGATTAAAAAATATTCTCTAAAGGGTAATTCAATATCTGTAAGACTAATAGCATTGGAAATATTAATTATGCTTAAAGAAGACATTGATTATATTTTTAAATTACTTATAGAGGATCATTATGTCATTAAAAAAAATATTCTTTCTTCTATTAAAGGACTTATCTCTAATGTGATTACAAATGAATACATGAATTATTTTAGAGAACATAAATCATTTTTTTACAGATTGATTCCTTATTGCACTGATATTCTGTTGTTCGAGACATTAGCAGAAATAATTTTATTTTTAGAAAATAAGGGAAAAGAGATTAAAAAGATTGAAGAAATAAAGTTACATGAATTTAGTGATGAGTTATTTCCGAAAGAAGTTGAGGATGAGTCTGAGTTGATTACTTTTAAATATGTTGAACCGCCTGAAAAAAAGAGAAAAATAGAAGAAATACCATTGATTAAGATAAGTACTCAACCATTTGTTGATTTATTTACTCAAGAATTGATTGCTAAATCAGAAAAGGTAAAAAAGATCAAAATAAAAATCAAAAAAATTAATGAATTTGATTCAAAGGATTTTTTAATAAAAATTCAGAGGCATATTCCTAAAATAAGAGAGGATTCTTTTTTATTGTCTTATAGAAATTTATTAATAATTGATTTATTAAATGAATTTATTAACTTAGAAGGAATCAGTAGAGTCAATGAGGTTATTTTACTTAACAGAAATAAGGAAGGATTCTTTGAATATAATCCATTAACATTTGATGAAATAGTTCTTTTAAATGACTACAACTGTTTATTGGTTGATAATTATGATTTATTTATTGATTTATGCATTAATATTCATTTAACAATACTTTATGCTATTACGTATGAGAAGTATAATTCTAAAACATATATTCAAATGAAGAATCAATTTAGTTATCTTGAAAAAATGATTTATGATTTTCTCCCATTACAGGAAATAAAGATGATTGATCAGAACAAGTTTATTAATTTTATTGATAAATTAATCAATTTACAAGAATGTTATGTATTTATTGAACCAGTAGATTATAAATTATTTAAGTTAGTTAAATATGTAGACATAGTAAGATATCCTTTATGTATTTCATTGGTTAAAAATAAATTAATTAATAATTTATATTTTAATGAATTAGTACTTTTGAATGAGCTAAGGAGAATATTCATTAATTGTTTGATGTTTAATCATAGTGAATCTGAAATATACATTAATGGTAAAACATGTTTATCAATAGTAAATGAATATTATCAATTATCAGAAGATGATAATTTAGAAAATTTAATTGATAAAAACAATACATCATTCTTTAATATACTTAGGAAGCAGTATGAAAATACAAGAATAAGTAAGAATTATTTTAATGAGTTACTACTTAAAATTATGATTGAAGTAATTAAATTAAATGAATCACGACACTTTGTTAACAAAATAGAAGACATAAATTATAAAACTAAAATAGGAAGACAAATGTATTTGCATAAATTAATGAGTAAATGTGAATTAAAGATGTATGTTACTTTAGGACACTTTATTTATGATTTTAAACTGATCAAAGAGAATTGTATAACATTTAATGGAATGAATTCATTCTACCTAAAAGATTATAAAGTATTAGAAAAACATGTTAAGAAACAATTTTCTTATTATTTTGGAGAGGATTGTGTAAGAGTATATTTTAATAAATTATAATTATTACTTAGTAAAAATATACTATATTTAATATAATATGTAAAAAAAACAAGATAATTTTATTATTTAAAGTATGGTTAATGATTGTATTAACCTTATAAACTATTAAAACCCTCCATAGAAAATAAATTAAACATTTTAACTTTTTAATTTTTCTTGATCTTCATATATTTTATTTATAATGAGATTAGTTATTTTATGTATATTTGATGTGGTAGATTCTTTGTATTTTTGATTTCATTATATATTACTCCTTTTAAATTTACTTTATTATTTGAATATTTCTAAAAAACCTGTTCTTCCATAAAAAAATTCAGTTTTCAAAAATATGGGTTTAAAAGAATACAAAATATTATTTATTACAAATATTAAGAACTTTAGAATCATTTATGCAAAGAATTTAATTTTTTTAGATTCATAGTTCTAAAAGTAAAAAACAATTATTTAAAATTAACAATTAAACCACTTTTTGTTTTTGTATTCTTTAAAAAATATATTTTGTTGCATATATTATCTTTCTTCTTATAAGTAAGAGTTATAATTATAAAAAATTTTGATTTTATTTAAAAAATATAAAAAAAATACATAAAATTATTATTAAATATTATATTTATTAATTTCTATGATATAAATACTCTCTAAATCTTTTAAATATTCAAACAAGATAAAAAATCTTATTTATATAATAACAATATACAGTATTTAAGAAAAATGCTTATTATTCTATCTTGTTTATTCCTAAAAGCTTCCATTTATAAATAGAACTAAATTTAAAGAAGTCACATTTTGGAATAAAGATATATGTTATTCTTAAATATTCATAACAGCAGAAAAACAATCTTTGTGGCTACTATCACATAAATATATTTATAAATTATAAACACTTCTCCTTTGATAAATGTTTATTGATATAAACTATTGTATTTTTTTATATTTTTTAAAACAATATTTCTATAATAAAAAAATATTTATTTAATTATATAAATAATAATATTAACACAAATATTATTTTTAATGAAAATATTGTTCTTTTTTAAAGAAATTAAACTTTTGTGTTAATACACATATTAAATTTAATTTTTCAAAAATATTTTATCATTGTAAAGAAATAAAATGCATAGATTAAAAGTAAAAATATGTATTACTGATACTAAAATAAAATATTTATAATATAAAGAAATATTAGAATTTTATAGTTCTATTTCTCTCATTAATATTTGATATTTTTAGGTTTTTACATTCTTTTATTAAATATAAATAATTATAAAAATAGTTTATTTAATGCAAATAACAAAAATTTAGATTTAATCATGAATAAATATCATATCAAAATTTAAACTTAGATCAACAATCCAATTATTAAACTCAACAAATAATAAAATATATAAATAATTAAAAATATATGTTAAAAATTATATCTCACTTACCTTTATTCATTATCTTTTTAACATAAGTTTTATAATACTAGATAAACCATCACTTCCTCCTGGTAATAATGCAACAACAAAAGCTATAAAAGTAAATATCTGACCTACGCATAAGACTAAATGTATAAAGTAATTGTTACTGTAGAATCCAGAATAAATTGTTAAAAATGTACATGTGATGAAGGCAAGAGTGTAATTTCTCTTCTTACCATTAAAGACTTTCTTAAAGTAAGTTTTAAATCCGAATATAAATCCAAACATTAAAAAGAAAAAGTAATTGGAGATAGCATAAGGAAGTGCAAATCTGATTGGACTGGTAAATGCTCCAAATATACTAAAGAAAGAGTACGCCATAGTTATTACTCCAAGTAACAGGCAGAAAAAGAATGCCAATATTCTCTGACTGAATGTCATGTTAAAATGCTCTAGATCTACAGACTTCTTCTTAAAAAGATCATTCTTAGTGAATGGTAGTGAGTACTTAGTGGCAAAGGAATCATTTGTGCTCAAAGCTTCTTCTAATGCATTGTACTTCATCTTACCCCTTTGTTTATTTAGTTTTAAATATTATTTGCCAATAATTTGGATTTTTCAACCAATCATAATAAAACAAAAGTGTTTAATGATATTTGATAAAAATATAAAAATATATATTTAAACATGATATAAAAATAAATAATTATTTCTAAATAAATTAAAAATATTCAATTATTAGAATTTATGAATATTCTACCAATATTTATTAAAACAATTAGGAATTAAAAAAATTTAGTTTTTGAATAAATATTTGAATTTATTCAGTTTAACAAATAATTTTAAAAATATTAGATTATGCAAATTTAAATAATAAGCAATAAAAATAAATTATGAATATTCTTTTGTGTAGATTTAAAATTAACCCTTTATAAAGCAATGTAAAATGTTTTAAGCTTGATAAAACTAAAAAAATAATGCCCAGAAAAATATTCTAAGGAGAAAAATTATTAATGAACACTTTTTTATTTTAATATTTGTTTAGATATAAAGAACCAATTATAAAATGATCCTCTAGGTGATGAAAAAAGTGCATAGTTTAAAACTTTTTGAAAAGATACACTTCCAAAAAATATTAAAACAGACTGAGGAGGAATCACTGTACCTTCACCATCTCTATATTGTCAAATCCATCGATTAAACATCACAAACCTTAAGTATTTTCAAAAGTATACCAATAAATTCCAGATAACAGATCATTTTGTGCATTATTTTTCTCAAAATGCCTATAAAACTTATATTATGGAATTTATTAAAATATACTAAACACAATTTTTTGATCACAGGCTAGAAAGATTTAAAATATAATTTTTGATGGGAAAGAATCAGCGAAATAGCGATGATGATCTTTGTATGATGTATAAATAGAACCAAATAGATCTCATTATTTTAGTAGAAATATTTGAAAACTACTTCTGACAAAAAGACAATGTTATTTTCTTCTTATAGCATTATATCTTTAGAATTATCCTATTATTTTGATAAATAAAGAATGATAGATTAACATTTTACAAAATTATTAATGTTAAATAACAGTAACAGTCTTTCATAGTTATAGTTTATGAAAAATTAGCCAATAGAAAAACAATATTTTTAAAACGATTTTAAAATTTATGTTTTTAAAATATTGGTTACAAAACAAATAATTGTTAATTAAAAAGGCAAATTTATTTAAAATTCAAATAATCTTTAAAATTATTGTTGTGATATTAAAACTTATTCATCAATTTTTATAATAAATATTTTTTTATTTATGATTATTAAACAATGGGTTTATTTATTATAAAAAGATGAAAATCAATATAGGAATCAAAAAGGAGTGACTAATTAATTTTGTAATAGTTTATTAAACTATAAAATGTTTAAAAAATATCAACCATTTCTCTGGTGGGAATTAAATATTTGTGTATATTTTTAACTATTAATCAAAGTTATACAATTATATATGGTAAAACAAACTGGGAATATTGAGAGAAAATATTTAAACTTTTAAAATTAGGCCATTTTTTTATTCAAACTGAGTCCAAAAAATAATGAAACAAGAACTGCTAGCACTGCAAACATAACCTGTAGTAATGAGGAGCTAGATCCAAATCTAGAATACAAATGTAAAAGAAAGACATTTGCCATGAACAGTAAAGATATTATAAGCACGTGGACTGGGGTTAATTGTATTGGTTTGAGCTCATCAGATAATAATTTCTTAATCACTTCACTTTTATGCCTTGGTTGTGATAAAGCTTGTTTCTTGGATTCAATTTTTTTCATTGAAGGATTAAATAAAAATAAATATAAAATTTTAATAAAAATTTAATAAACAAATAAATTTGTGTTCTGGTTAAAATTATAAACCTCTTCCAATGACCCACCCTTTTACATGGTGGCCGATAAAACAAAAGAGAAAAAAGCTCGAATTCAAAGAATGTTATCAAAAAGACTGGGACCAGAGTATATTTCATATAGACAAGGATTTAATGGAATGAAACTTGCTTATATAGAAGGATGGGTAGCATTCTCTATTGCAAATAAAATTTTTGGTTATGACGGATGGTCCTCTGAGGTTAAATCAGTTACAGTTGACTTTTGTGATGATATTCCAAATAAATTTAGTGTTGGCATAAGTGTTCTTGTACGAGTTACACTAAGTGATGGTACCTATAAAGAAGATATTGGTTTTGGATCAAGTGAAAATCAAAAAAGTAAAGTTAATGCATGGGAAAAGGCTAAAAAAGAGGCCGTAACTGATGCAATAAAAAGGGCACTTAGGCAATTTGGAAATGCATTAGGAAATTGTTGTTATGATAAATTATTTTTGTCAGAAGTGCAAAAGTTTTCTAAAACAACTAAAAAAAACATACAAGAATGGGATTTGATGAGAAAAAACGATGAAGATAAAAATGAAGTTTTATCTGAAGGTAGTTCAATAAATTTAGAAGGACTTGATTTATCAGATAATTTAACTAAATAGAAAATTTACAAATTTAAGCGAATATACCTTTATTTCTTACTAATTCATGTGTTAATTAAATACCTTATTGGTTGATCAAATAAAAATATATTTAAAACCTTGCAAACTGTAATGAATCTATACTCACCATTTTCTTCTATTCGCTCAACAACAGTCCAACTTTCTTCAAGAAGCCTTCCCTGAATATATGAAGACTCAAAATATAACCTTATTTCTTCTCGGTTGAATTTACAGTTAATTAAATCAATGTTTTCCAAATCAAACTGTAATTCTAAAATTTCAATTTTTTGAGTCTCTTGTTTTGATATTTCAATTATCATGAATAACATTTTTTATAGTTTTTAATTTAAATATGAGTTTTATAAAATATCTAAGAATAAATATTTAATATTTAATTTTTTAAATAATTAATTAAAATAAAACTTTTTAGTTAATGCTTCATACTTTTAAAGCATTAGATAATTAATTTAAATTAGTATAAAATGCAGGCATTAATTATAAATATTTAATAGAGTTAAAATATGAAATAAAAAAATCTTAAAGATTTTTGACAATTTATCAAGAGCCGAAGCATCAAACTTTGATCACAAAACAATTCCACCATTTAGTCTTAAAAATATACCATAAAAAAATTTAAAGATTTATCTTATTAAAATTTTAATGCAAAATATATATATTTCAAAAAATACTAAATTTTTGAATAATCAATAATCTATTTATTTTAGATAAAAACATGCAAAAGAATTCAATTCCATCAAGAGAACAAAATATTACAGAATCAAAGATGTTTATTTTATGTCATTTACTCCACAATCAATAATATCAAAGGAAGCATTTGGTTTTTAAAAGAATATAATTAAAATAAAGTCATAAAATATGGGTATTATAGTTGAGAAGGCCAAGATAGGATGATCAGAAAAGTGAGATACTTTACTAAGGAGTTAAAATTATAAAATTTATAATTAAGAAGTAAAATAAATAATTAATCTTTATACATAAATTCTATTGAACATTCTAAAAACATTTAATAGGTAGATTTTTAAAGAAATGGTAATCAAAGGATATTTTTAAAAATTATATTAAAATATAAAGTATAAATGATAGATAATTACAGTAAAAATATCATTATTTAAATATTCTTAAAAATATATGATTGAAGAAGAAAAAGATAAAAATTCTTTAACAAATATCTGAAGATGACCTATTAAAAGCTATTTTCTATGTAAGATCGTTCTATTATCAAGATAAGAGTTATATATTTAAATCTTGTATAGTTAAATTATATTAAAATATAAGAATATAAGTATATATTTGTAATTATATAAGGTTGTCTTATGTATGATTATATTTCTGCTATTTTTTTGATTTCTAAATTTCCATTCTTTATCAATAAAGTAAAGGAAAAATAATTTTATAAATCAAATAATTCACATTAAGAAAATTTAAGAATATTATTTTTCTTTATTAAAATGTTTATGATTTTTTTTCCTTCTTAATACATAAGAAAATTTTATATGAAGATAAACCAAATGCAGAGTTGTATTGTTACAATAATAAATATTTAAAAATTAAAGTATACAATCAAAATATTGTAACTAATCCCTCACGATGAATAAAAATTATGAAAGTAAATATTTTATTAAAAATATAATTGAAAGATACTTAAGCACAGGGAAGATACCCTTGGGGTGTAGCATATACAAATAAATAAAATAATTTTTGATTATGTAAATGATAAAAGATACTAAAAAGTTATTTAAATAATATATTATAAGATAGCTTATGCTTATTTAAGATATAAAAATCATAATCAATCTAAGAATGATTACACCAATTAAAAAGTTATTTTTATCTTTTTTTTTATTATTTTTATGATGAACGTATCAAAAGAAGATATTTTT
>KK365130.1:632978-644969 GCA_000385875.2 Anncaliia algerae PRA339
AAGCATTCAATTGTTATAGAAATGCGTACGAGAGTAGCACCCCAACCATGTAAAACAAAAAAAATTAATCTACCGCAAAAACCATAAATAATTCTATTATGGAGTTATGAAAATGCATATTGAAAACATTAATATAGATAAATGATTAAACATATGACTTGTTTTATAATGAAATCTTACATTGAAATCCATTTTGAAGCTATTTTTTTGCAAATAAATGCATTTTTAATTCTTAATTTCTAATCCATATCTCTTTTTACGTCTTTGAAATTTATAAATAAATATATGAAAATGATATATGTTTCTCTCAATTTTAAAAATAGTTCTAAAAAAATTTTCCTCACCAATATCCTTCTTTCTTCATATTATTTGATCACATATTAAGAACATTCTTTTAATAAATCAAATTGCCATTACTTGAGTTAATTTAGAAAAAAAAACATAGACAGATAAATAAATTTTAAGAAGATAAATCGGTTCATCAATAAAGTATCAGTTCCATATTCATTGAATATGACCGATAGATGAAATGCTTCGAATAAATAAAAATTACTTTGTAAGGTGCAAAGAAAGAAATAGAGTAATTAAATTACTTTGGTTTAATATAACCGAAAAGATTTGTAAATAAGTTATCTTGTGAACTAAATCTCTAAACAAACTGAATTAAAGGGAATCCTTTTATTCAAGGTTCGATTCATTTTTAATTTTTATGTAATATTTTAAATAATTATTAAAGCTTTCAACGGCTTGATTATTAAGCGTGTTTCTTTTTTATGAATCAATATTTATGGCAAACTGTGTCATGAAAAAACTTCAAAGATTTTAATTTTTAATATGTTTTGTGCTCATCAGTATAAATCTTATTTTTTGGCAAAATATATTTACTAACCAAAGGCAAATTAATTTCAGATTTTCTGTTGGGAATGAATGTTACAAAACACTTTACTATTTTTCATTATATTCAACAAAACATAGCATATCAGTCATATTATTAAATTATCTGCCGCGATAAGATTTGGCTGTTGAATTCATCATGGTAATATCTATTTCAAGCAAATTGCCAAAATTTTCTGATCTTTTTGAATATATTAAATTTTCCTCTTTGGTTTTACAAATTATTTTGTTTTTAATTTTCCTATATTCAAATAGCTCATATTTAGTTTTCTTAATACGGTTTTTTACCTTTGATTCTCAGATCAAATTATTAAATCCGACTTTTTTTATTTTAATCTTGAGATCTTCAAAAAAAATTCTTTTTTTGATTGATATTCTGTTTCTTTAATTATTACACAAAGTATTAGCTCAACTCCATGCATATCTGTCAGCGTATTTTCTAGCCTTTTTTTCTTCCCATGGTATTTGTACATCCACAGCATTTAACTTCAAGGTTTAATAGTGATGTTCTCATGCAGAAAACTATTATTTTTTAGATCTTTGACTCTACGATTTTATCTTCGAAGTTCTTTTTATTAAAGTTCATGGGTTGTCATTATTTTTTATATATTTTTTTGGGCTCTTAAAATACTAATGCAAATTTTTTATAAGATCTTTTCGAAGTTTCTTAATTACATGGGTTACAATTTTTAGAATTTTTTGATGTATTAACTAATTCGTTTTTTTTCCTAATTACATTAATAATTTTGTTGTAGGATAAAAATCGATAATATACATGGGTTTAGAATTTTACTTTAAGGAAAGTTAACGAGCTATTGTACCAAAACAATAAAAATGATTTTAAAAAAATATAATTATAATATTATGATTTATTAAAAATATATTAGCAATTTTTTCTTAATTAAAACTCTTCTTAATAGACATATCTTTATCTTCTTCTTCAATCGGCTTTAAAACTTGAAAACTACAAACCAAATCCGCATCAACATTCATAATTGCTCCAGAATTATCAAACTCCCCACAGTAATTAGGGGCTGAGAAGATTGTAACTAATCTTTTATCTGCAAAAAATTGGTAGCCATCTTCAACAACTTCATGTGCACGTGCTATTAAATCTAAATTTTGAGCTTGTAAAAATTTAATTAACTCATTAGGACCAAATGTAACTGACACGCCTCTGCCATTTTTAGCCCATGTTTCTACATTAATATCTGGATCACTCCACAATAAATCACATAACAATCCATTATCTGGTATTTCAGTAGGTCTTGATATAGCTCTAATCTCATCCAAACTTGTCAATGCTGGAGAAATGCCCCCGTGCATACACAAAATCTTTTCATCTATCAGAGCACATATAGGCAAACAATTAAAAGCCTCCGAAAAAATTCTCCAAATTCTAGTATCATATCTTCTCTTACATTCATCGTAGAATCCATAAATTTTATTGATCATGGATGATTCATGATTGCCACGCAATAGAAAGAAGTTTTGAGGATATTTAATTTTATAGGCAAAAAGAAGACAAATGGTTTCCAAAGATTGCTTACCTCTGTCCACGTAATCTCCTAAAAATAGGTAATTAAACTTTGGTGGAAACCCACCAAACTCAAATAGTTTTAATAGATCGTAATATTGGCCGTGTATATCTCCACAAATTTTGATTGGACCATTTAATTCTAAGAGAATAGGTTGATCTAGAAACAGCTTTTTGGCTTCTTCACATAAGTAAAATATTTCTTGTTCTAATAATGGTACTGTTCTGCCTGGTTTGCCATCCTTTACGGATAAAAGTTTTTCAATAATGTCCTCTACTTTTATCATTTGAACTGCCATTTACCCTTGAATTTTTATATTTTTATTAAAAATATATTTTTAATTTTATATTTAATTTCTTATATTAGGAATAATTTAAATTTATTATTTTTTAGAAAAAATTAAAATACTTTCTGATTAAATAAAAACAAGGTATAAATTCAATTCAGAAAAGTATTTTACTCTAACGTAATCACTGAAAATATTATATATTTTTCGATTACTATTTTAATGCACCTATTTAAAGAATAATATTAAATATATATTTTTGTCTTTTGACGATTGCTATATGGATATTTGCTATTCAACCAAGAATTAAATCTAAGAATATTTGAAACTTTTTTATAAATTTCAATCTTCTTGAAGCAAGCCATTAAAATGAACATGCAATTAGTATTTCTAGGTGTAATTGATTTTAAATCAGGAAAATATCAAAAACAAATCAAATTATTTTACCTTCTTGAAGTTTTAGGCCCGTTTATCAGATTTGATGCCAAAAAATTTTAGATATATGATGATATAAAATAGCAGGAAGTAAAATTTACATATGTCGAGATTTATTTCATCTAATTAATCAAAGTAATCTTTATTAATATATTTTAGGTAAAGAATAATTTAATAAGTATAAATGCATTATAATCGAATTAAAGAATCCCCCTCAAAAACTTTCTTTTTGCAAAACATTTTAAACTATAAATATTAAACCAAACAGACATATTTTACATGGTAACGCGATCCCGTTGATTACTACAATTACAATAAAATATTAAAAAATGAATTTTTAACTGCCGAAATAGATTAAAATTTGACTTTTTATAAAGAAAAATATTCAATCATATATAACACAAGCGTGAATCCCAAATATATTTATTCCTAGTATGTTGGGTTTGGAAATTGTTTTTATATAAATATTCTTTTATATGATTGGTCTAATGCATGATTTATACCTTTAAATATAATTATGATCTTTAAAATTTGAATTTAAGGCAATAAAATTGAAATATTCAATAAAAAATATAGATCAAATCAACGTTATAAACTCTCGGCAATTCAAAATTTCATTTTAAATGTAGATATTTATAAAATGTATGTTTATACAAACAATAGGACAGTAATTTTATCCCATTTCTTTATCTTTGTATATTTGCCTATTTTTTGTGTGTAATAATATTCTTTCAATTTCCCTTAGCCAGATTAAATTAAAATTTAATAAAGACAGAAATAGATAAATTAAAAAGCGCCGATAAAAAGCAAATAAATACATTTTATTTAAAAAATAGTCTCTTATAATGATATATGAGCCTATATAAAATCTACGCAAGTTTCCTTGTGCCTCTTGAACTGCTATTACCAGATCGGTATTCTGTAAGACCAACATATTATACTTTTAAAATACATCTTTGATTTTACTTTTTTTGATGTATTCTTTGTCAATTATTCTCCAGATTCTATATACTTATGTTTTCCATTTACACGGGTCTTTTGGCGGGCTTTAATCTGACTTATGAAACATCATTCAAAAAAATAAGACCTTTATCAGATAGGCAAAATATTTATAAGAAAAGGGAAAACTGTTCGAACATCTCAGTTGGTATATTTTTGCATGAAAAAATCAGGTATTGAGTGCTATTTAGATAAATACTTAAAAATACGTTCTATTCCAGGCTTTTATTGGTTACTTATTGCTGTGGTTTAAAGATTTTTTTTAATTGAATTATAATACATAATGAATTAGTGTATTTATTTAATATTTCTTTTTAAATTTAATATTCGAATCTTTTTATCTTTTAAATTATCAATTAAAACCACCATACTTATCTTTGTAAGAGTCTTTTTATTTTATTTTCTATTGTTAGCAGCTGTTAAATACACATGTTATCTAAAGGTCATATTGGCTCATGCTATAAATTAATTTTTTATTTTGTTTCCATTAATTTATATGATTATCTTTATACGAAATGAACTTTATATTAAATAAAAACTTATCAAAAATAATTTTATCAAGATTACTTTATATGTTATAATGTTTGCTATAATTTAAAATATGTATTACGTGTTTTAAAATTACAGAATTCTCTGCATAATTAAACCTAATCCCTATACTTTATGAAACATATGATTTTATTTGAATATTCTTCTTTGCTTTCTTCAAAATATGCGTTTATACAGATTTAAATCAAAATTTATTCTTTTTGGTAGATATGCATTTCAAGCCTTGTTAGAAAACAATCTTATAAATTAGAATTATCAAAGGAATAATAATATCTCATTATCCATAATAGAGGGATCTTTTGATTTTTACTCGACAAAGTCTTATAAAAGATTTCTCATCACATTTTAATATAAATTCATTTATTCTTAATATAATTCTTGATTATTATGTCTCTCAAGATTTTTAGTAAATCCTATCTTTAACCCCATAAATATTCTTTAATTCCTTTCAAACCACGAAATGACTAGTTTTTGCAGCTTATTCAAAAATTTTCAATGTAAATGGTTAATCATTTATGACAATGAAAAGATGTAAAAATTTCATGAAATGTTAAGAAGGGCAGCTTTGTATATTCAATTAAAATTGTTTACTAAAATAGTAACATGAATTTATAAAAGATTAACCATTTAAAGCCCAAAGTAAATTAATATACAATTTACTTTTCATTATGCTTGTTTAAATGAAATATCACTAATTAAATAACGACATAACCATTAAGTCAACAAATATTTTAAAAAATTATGAAAATAATTGTTTAGTTTAAACTTAAATAGAATTTTTATCCTATGCCTCAATATCAATGAGTGATTTGAAATTCTAAAATATAAAAAAACTATTTATTTATAAATTACTTTTTAAAGGAGCATTTTAAGGATGAATAAGTATAAAAGATGAATATTTAAAATATTTTATCCTTTTTTGGCTTCATTTAGCAACCAAATATTAAACTTTCTTCTAAATAAAGAAAAGTAACAGACTTCTGAATAAGATAATCTCTTTCATATAATATTTTTAAATAAAACAGATTTCATTTACTTGTATATTTATTTTATCTGTATGTGTACAATCTGTAATTATATATAATTTTTATTTAACTTTAAACTTCTATTAAGATATAAAAATAAATAACTCTTAGAAATATCCAATATTAGTAAAATAAATAATTATTTTAAAGGTATCATTTTTTTAACTAAATTAAATATTTTAATTTATGATATTTTAAATTTATAATAATAATATAATTATTGTTTATAACCCTTTATGGGAGAAGAAATATTAATTGATCCTGAATCAACCATTTCAATAGACCCTGTTTCAAGAAGAGGAGAAATAGTCATGAATAACCAAGGAATGGTAGGTAAGGGTTACAAAATAAAAACAACCAAGCCAGATGATTACACTGTAAAACCAAATATTGGAATAATTCATCCTTTACAAAAATCAGTAATAGAGATTATTGTTCAGCCCAAAACTAAAATATCCTCAGAACATAAGTTTTTAATTGAAGTTTATAATTTTGATTGGAGAAGAGGAGCTGAAAAGTTTAAAGAATTTCTTAAAGAAACAAAAGAACCACCAATTATAAAAAGAATGTTAAGTATCAAACTGAATGAACCTATTATAAAAGAGTTTAATTTTAAAAGTAAGAAAGTCTATGAGATTGTATGTTTAGTTATTATTTTTATTCAGTTCTTACTTCTTGTTTATAAAATGTTGAGTTAAATATATAATTAATTAATATTTAATAAATTATAAATTGTTTTATATTTCTTTAAAATGTTTAATGCATCTCAAGAGAATATTAATTTAAATAAATATAATTTAAAAGATTAAGAAAAAACATTAAATTTAAAAAATTTCTCTAAGATGTAAAGGGATACATTTTGTGTATAGTAGAGATATTTAGTGAGAATTATTTCGATTATAATTTTTACTTTGGTTCAAGGTTTATGAATTAAATACGTTTGTCGGATTCTACTAGGTAGAAACCTGACACAAGATGTCTAACATAGACAGATTTAAGGGTTTTAGAGTTAAAAAGACTTTTGTTTGATTCTTTATTTAAAGCTATTGTCATTCTTAGAGGTATTATTTTTCTAAAAATGAATTAAATATTATATTGGAATATAATAACATTTAAGAAGAATAAGAGGAATATTAAACAAAGAGAATCATTGAATATAAAACAAAGGTTTTTTTAATTAATGTATATAATTTAGGAATGGATTTATGTTCTATTATAATCAAATGTTTAAAAAAATAACATTTCTTTTAATATAATATTTATATACCACTAAACTTAATAAAATTATATTTAAATATTTTATTATTTATTTTAAATTATTATTTATTAAAATATATTATTTAAGATCACTATTATTCTAATATTATCACAATAATTAAACATAATCAGTAAAATAATATTTTATTTATTTTTTTAAAGTTAAAGGAAAAGTAATTTAGAATGATAAATTAAGATATTTAAATAAAAAATTACATTGATAAATTCTTTTTGTATCAGATTATTGATAAATGAATTTTATGATATTTTCTTATGAATTTACAAACATAAAAAGAAATGAACCAATTAAATACTTATTTTATAATAAAATTACACCCCTTATGTTTTACTGTGCAACGCTCTTTTTATTTATAGTTTATTTTTTCTGTTACGTTAAGGCAGTCAAAAAACCTATGATAATACATCATGAGAACACCTATTTACGTAGTACTATCAATTCTGTAGCAGCTTTCCACAGGTATTTTTTTCCTTTGATCATTTATACCAAAGGTTATATTGAATCAAAGGTTTATCAACTGAGAACTAGGAAAAAAAGAAGGTGTAAGAGAATTACTTTACAAACCCAGGATGGTGAAAACCTATACGTGGACATTTTTAATGTAAGGAAAAATAAATCAAAAATTACTGATGAACCAAATTTTATCAAGAAATTTCTTAAGAAGTTGTATGCTTTATTTCTTACTTACAATTCAAGAGTAAAAAAAGAAAACAATTTGGATTTTTTTGAACAAAATCTTGATATAAAAGAAATGAAAAATACTTCTAAGAATAAAACTACAACTGATGCAAGTATCATGGAAGATATTCCTTTTAGAACACATAACAACATTTTATTAGTACATGGGTTTAATGCTTCTAGCTCAGTTTCATATATCCAGAATTTAGCATTTCTTTTACAGGATTATAGGATATTTGCATTGAATGCAAGAGGTACCATTTCTCAACTGAACAATGAAAAATTCTTTCATATTGGATTTACAGATG
Source organism: Anncaliia algerae PRA339 (assembly GCA_000385875.2). Classification (NCBI taxonomy): domain Eukaryota; kingdom Fungi; phylum Microsporidia; family Tubulinosematidae; genus Anncaliia; species Anncaliia algerae. The sequence continues at coordinate 640,967 of KK365130.1, forward strand.
ACATAGGTTTAACAGTTAATTATATATTGAATAATTATACAGGTACATTAGCATTAATAGGATTCAGTATGGGTGCTAGCTGGGTAACAAACTATTTATCAAAACAAAATAGTAAAAGAATAGTGGGTGGAATAGGTGTATGTGTACCTTTTGATTTCTATTCTTTAAGTAATGCACAAAGAGCTTCATGTATATCTTTGCTAATGGCATTAGAATTTAAAAAATATTTAAGCAGACACAAAGTATTTGATAAATTTGATTACAAACTGTTGAAAACAGTTGAACAAATAGATTCATTAGTTACTACAAAGATATTTAATTTTAATTCATTAGAAGAATATTATAAAACACAGTCATGTAAATATGCACTTAATGGAATAAAAGTACCAATGCTATTTATTAATACAAAGGATGATCCTCTGATACCATATGATACTATTCCTATGGAAGAAATAAAAAGTAACCCTTTTTTAGTGATGTGCTTACTTGAAGCTGGGGGTCATTTAGGACTAATGGATACTTTTTTTCAATCTTCATTCTTAGAAATTGTTGTAAATGACTTTTTAAATCATTTGAATAATAAAAAATAAATTTATTTGATTTAATAAATTTTAGCTTCTTTTTTACTGTTTTATGAGAATACGAATGTCAATTTTCTTATGTTGTCGCAAAAAATGCATCCTTTTAATTACTAAAATGTCAACATTTATAAGAATATTTAAATGAGATAAAACCATATAACAAAAGAAGATATTAAGGATAGAATTATTAAAATGAAAGAAGAAGACCCGATAAAATGGATTTTTATTATAATTTATGAAAAGGAGAACAAAAATATTAAGAATAAACTCGAGAACTGAATTTAGTAGAATACAAAGGTTTTATCATTAAGTGTTATAAAACCAATCAAGAGTTTCGATAAATAATATTCAATTGGCTTTTATGAAATGGGTATGAGAGAGAAGGAAAAAGAAAGAATATTACATAAATAATTACTAAATATTTATTCAACTACCAACTTAGACAATGTAGTTGGATCAATAATGTTGCATGGAGATATTGTACATCTTTTGTAATAGCTATCAATAAATAATTTCAAAAAAAATAGAATTTGTTTTTAATAGTTTTAACATTGAAGAATTTTTTATAGCAATCTGTATAAAATAATGTGGAAATAATGAAGAATCCCTATAATCAAAAGAAAATATAAAATACAACAACATTATATAACATTTAAAACAATTATTCAAAAGTAACTGGATTTAATGGTATTTATCTCATTAAAATAGATGGTTATAATATATTAATTTAAGTTGATGGGACTATGAATAGTTTGAAATGTAAACTTATAGTGAAAGATAAATTCAAATAGAATGATCACTATGTGCATTATTGAATTGGATAAAGCAATAACTAATTGTTTTGCTAATATAATTATAACATAAAAATTTTATACATATTCTTCATAATAAAAAGATTAGTATTTTTGTCCCAAAAATGTTTATTGATGGGAAAAATGCTTGAATTAAGTAAATTATAAACATAAATCAATGTTTATAGATAAGGATTTGTAATTAAAACTCGTGAGGAAGCATAAAAACAGTTGAAAATTTTAATAATTTTACAAAATATCGGATTGAATTTAGAAAGGGAGTTGAATTACAATTTATAGAAAAACATTTATTTGGGTAAGTATAAAAATTTAATAATATTAATTTGTGATTTCCAATCACAAAAGACAAAGTTAATGTCTCCTATTGCTATCCTTGCACTCTTCCTGCTCTTGATCCTGGCTCTTCTGTTCTGATTGACCAGCTTCATCATGATGATTTTTGTTTCCTTGGTGCTCATGAAGTTACATTGAAATTCTCGAAGGTGATTGGCTAATATGCAAAAAGGTATTTAAGCGCATAATTTTAAATAAATGAAATGGTCTCTACAAATAATTATCTTTTTAATATAAATTAACTAAAAATGATACTGTTGGGTCCTCGTTGGTACAAAGATACCTGTTACCGGACATGAAGCCCGAGGATACCACAGAATTATTTATTAAATGAATTTTCCATATTATTTGAAATTAAATAAAATTCTTCTCTTTCCGTTTACTTATTGTTTCTATCTATTGTATTTTAAAAGCAGTGTTTTAATTCCCGATCGCCAATCAAAAATCTAATCCGAAAAAATTTATCTAGAATAAAGTACTTTATTTTAAAATGTTTAGACAAGTTAAATTTATACCTTTTTAATAAGAGTATTGAAATTCACATATAATGAAAGGTTAAAAGTTGCATTAACATAATACATCGAATTACTTCCATAGAATTGTTTATTTAATGATTTCTGTCTCCTGTTGCATCGTATTATAAAAGAATATAGAACATTAGAATTATTTAATCAGACTTACCTTTGTTATAACCTTTAACGTTAAAAATTAAGATTTATCTAACTAAATCTTTTTACTTCATGGATATTACGAACAAAAAACTTTGAATAGGAGATATTGTAGTATCTTTTTATTTATAATCATATTCTTTATGTTAACTTTCTGGATAAGGGTGCTTACCAAATAGGTATAGCCTAGCAAAAATAGGATTTTGATCTCTCCATATAACATTGTCCTTTTAATTCATGATTATTGTTAGAATGCTGTAATGCCTTTAACTAATATTTTACGTTTTAATTAAAATTTAAGCCCTTAAGAACTGTATTATTCAATATTTTTATATTTTAACTTTTCAATCTTCTGTTTTAACCTGCAAAATAAAACGTACTTAATTGAAATATAATTTAATAATATTTATAGAAATAATTTTAAAATAAAATATATTATTAAATTATATTATTATTTAAAATATTTATTATAAAATATTTAATAATATTTATTTTAACATATCTTATTTAAAATGTTCAGCATATAAACTACTGAATCCTGTATTTTTATTTGTTTCAATTTTTTTCTTTTTATCAATGTTCATATCAAAATATTCTTTTATTTTTTTACATAAATATTTAAGACGATTGTAATTTTTAGCATCTAATAAAGCATTGGAACTTAAATTTAAAAGATTATTTTGTTCCTCAAACATTTCATCAATGCTTAATTCTGTTGGTTTACTATTTAAAATAACATTATAAAATTTAGTAACGGTTAAATCACCCATTACTGGGTCTTTTGATTCCATTAAATTTTTAGAAGAAATAGGATCATTAAAAACAATTAAATATTTTCCCTCATTTAATTTTTTAACAGAAGAAACTTTACCAAACTTACTAGCATATTTTTCTATTAAAACTTCATTAGCTAAATTAAAAGGAACTTTATTAAATACAACCTCATTGTTATCCTCCATATGTCTTCTCTTTGTATTGTCATCCACCACCAATGATCTTTTATCATTTTTAGGAGCATCAATTTCACTCTCATGTAAAAAAATACATTTATCCTTGTTAATACACTTATCACCATTTCTGCACATTTTTTTCTTGTAAAGAAAAAGCATACCAACTACAGTTTTTGTTTTGTCTTTAAATAGTGGTTCAAGTGCCTCGCTTAGGGATGCATACAAAACCTCTTGTTTCGACGAGTTTATTGTGCTCTTTATGATTTTAACTGCATCTTCCATTGTGTATCCTTCAGAGAGAGTATTTTTAATCATGTTTAATTGTTGTGGTGTTAGTGGAAGCTTAACTGAAGGTAAATTCTTATTAGAATTAGAATCATTCTCCTCCTCATGTCTCATACTAATAGTATCTTTCATACTTTAAGGATAAATAAAACATTGTTTTAAAAAGAATTAAATATTTTAATTATTTTAAATCAATAATTATATTATTTCTATAAAAAAAAGAATAAAATAATTAAGAATTTTAAAAAAATATAAACTAAATTGTATAAATTAAAAAATAAAATTTATTATGTCCATTTAAAGCTTATATTTAAGCATCCATCCATTTATTACAATATAAAATAATAGTTTAGAAATTACTTTTCTAATTTATA
>KK365131.1:14113-24778 GCA_000385875.2 Anncaliia algerae PRA339
ATTAATTCTATTAATTTTGTCTTTAGGATCCTTTGAGGCATGTTTTTTCAGCATAGGCTCCTCTTTGAATATGCTAATTCATAAAAAATATGATAAACTGCTTCTTTTTCATATTCATAAGCTCTTCAAGATGCATTTAGTGCAATTATAAATATTTATTTTTGTATTTTTATATCCAATAATTAAAAAAAATAGATTAAAGATTTTTTTAATTTATTTTTAATATTTTATTTAATTTTTTAAAGTTTTTTAACAAATTTTATTTGAAATACTCAATTTATTTTTTATTTAAATTTAATTAATTTAAGTTAAAAATAAAATTATTTAAAAATCCATAAAAATGTCAGAAAAGACAAAAGCTTTAAAACAGAAAGAATGTGAAATGAATCTTATAAAGAAAGAATTGCATTTATTATTCACTTCATATGACATTTATTTAAAACAAAAAGTTTTTATCTTTAGAGAGATGGATTTATACAAAATGCAAGTGGAGTCTCTTAAAAAGAGATTGAATGAATACTCAACAGATGTAGGTGGAACTAAAATTATAGAAGACTTAACAAAAGAGATAGCAGTGAAAAACGGCATGATATCAGACCTACAAAACAAGTTGGTCTCTACTTCTGGACAAAAAGAAAAAATATCTTTGAGTGAGCATTCATTAAAATTGAGAGAAAATTTGGAGCAAATTTTGCTAGAAAATGCATCAAAAGAGAAAACAGAAGAATTTTTAAGTTTGCAATCAAAGATTCATTTGTTGAAGGAAGAATATGAAAAAGAAATAGACGGTTACAAAAAAGAAATCTTTAATTTAAAGACTCAAAACAAGCTTTTAGAAAATAAAGTAATTAAATACGAAAAAGAGGCAACTACTACTGAAATGGCGTTACTTAAAGAAAGAGAGTTGCATCAAAAGTATTCTCAGATTCAGACTGATTCATTTTTAGAAATGAAAGTAAATTTAGAAAATATTTTAGAATCCAAAATAAAAGAAATATCAAAAATAAAACCGGAATATGAGTTCCTAAAGAAAAACAGTTCAATCACTGCTGCTAAAGTTGATAACTTGAGTTTAGTTATTGCTGAATGCAAAAAGAATTGGCAGAACTATCAATCATTAGTTTACAATAGTAAAAATATCACAGATGATACTTTAATTGATGAATTAGGGAATTTATCCTCTGCATTTGATTCAATGTCTAAATCATACAATGGTTTGTTACAAAGAGTGGATGAATATTTTAAAAAAATAGAAGAATTGGAAAAGGCAAATTTAGATTTATCAATACAGTATGAAGAGAAGATTAATTATTTAAAAACCTTTACTTCTGATAATAGCGATCATTTTATGATTTACATGGAGAAATTGCTAGAAACAAATGAGCTAAGGTTAAAATTGAGTCAATCAGAGAGCAATCTCTTGAACTTAAGAAAGAAGTATGAAGCATTAATTCTAGAATTGGAATCTGAGAAGGAATCAAATAATAATTTAAATATTAAATTAATAGAATACAGGAGAAGAGTTGAAGAAAAAAATAATGAAATGAATTCAGAGAAAGCAAGAGTCTTAGAGAGTGAAAATACAAATAAATTACTAAAGAAAATAGTTTATTCGATAGTTGAAGATGGATCTGCTGATGTGTTTGATGAATTGGAAAAATATAAAAAACTATTCAGATGTATGGCTTGTGATGTAAATCACAAGGACACTGTTATTACAAAATGTATGCATGTTTTTTGTCATGAATGTATTGATAAACGTTTAAAAACCAGATTAAGAAAATGTCCTAATTGTGGTGAAGAATTTCATGTAAATGATGTTCAGAAAATATATTTATAAATTAATTTTAATTTAAATATTTTATTATTTTACATTTTTAATTTAGTAATTTATATTATTTTATTTACATTGTTTACAAAGTTTTATTTTATTTTCTATGTTTTAAATTAATATCTTTATTATTCTTCTTACTTTAATTATTTATATATTCATAATAAATTATTTTTAGCGTTTGTTTAAATATTTTATAATCTTATTTTTATAGATTATCGTTTAATGCAGAATTAACTAGCAATTAGAATTTTCTAAAATTATGTTAATTCAAATAAATATTAAAATATTTTATTTTATGCATTATCAATGCATATGTTAAAAAAATCTTTACTATGATTTTAAATACATTTTTAAAACTAATAAATATTAAAATATATATTTTTTACTACTTCCTTATAAATTTTATAAAGAAAGATTAATATTGTCATGAAATAATTAAATTTACAACTTATTTAAAAAGGATAAAAAACCTTACCTATGGAATATATAAAAAAGAAGAATGAAAATTAAATAAAAAATAAAATACAATTTTATTAACTAATGCATCCGTACATGAAGAGAATCTTCTTTCAAGAACAAATATAATTTTATTTCTTTATCAATTTCATAAAAAATTATATCTCTCAACATATGTACAAAATAGTTATAGCATTTAAATTAATTTAAATATTACGTTTTCATTAAAATATGTAACATTTTATAAAAATACAGTTTTATGAAAAATATCTTATAATTTTCATTATATCCCCCAAAAATTATAGCAGAAGAAAAATATAAGCAGACAGAATTTAAAAAGAATGGCCAAGAAAACATGAATTAGAGCATATGAAAGATTGTATATTTTAAAATCATTAAGTTAAAGTATCTTTACTTTAATTTGCTAACTTAAATTAACAGAAAAAAGATAGAGATTAAAATGAAAATTACTAAAACTATCTTGAAAATTAAAAAATATGCAGTAAGAAATAAATTTGCTGTACTTTAATGAGGATTTTATGAATTTATACGAGTGTAATAATAATTTTATATTAATATAGCGAAATGTTTTTTTGAAGGTCTTGGTTATCAGGAATATTTCTAAGACTGATTCTTCATCAGGCTTTCTATTTTATATGTAGAGATTTTTATATTTGTTTTAATAATTTAAATTATTTTTATGAAATAATAACGCTTTGGGGGCTATGGTTTAAAAATTTAAATCTCATCGAAGTGGATATTTAAACAATTAGAATATTTTAAAAAGATTAAAAAAATTAAGTTACTCAAATAAATTGCCTAGCATATGATATCCATTACGATATAAAGCTTCTTTATCAAATATAACGTCACTAATATAAAATTTTTAAATTTAAGAAGTAAATTCACTAAATATTTCTTCCTCTTTTAAGTCGCTTGTTTTAAAAAAATAAAAACTATAATATATATTTTCCCTATAACGGCCTCTTCTAGTAAGCAGAATATCGTTTTTGATTGATTTCCAAATCTTTTCGATTTTTTATGCATGTATATTGTTATCAATAGGGTCTAAAAAGTGGTGTGAAGGATTAATTTTAACTATTCAAACCCCAATATATTTACATCTTTATAACCTCTCCAGCAATCAGGTAACATTTTTGATCCTGGATTAACAGATGTTAAAATAATATTTTCTAACTTCTTGCGTCACTTTTAGATGATATTTTTACAAAAACTTTATTTGTTTTTTTACAAGTTCTTTCTAGAACCCAGACAGATTTTGATAATAAAACTCTGCAAATGTTATATTTTCTTTTATAGATATGTGTTCCATCTATTCTACCATGCAGTTGTCCCCACCTATCATTTCTGTAGTGCTAAAAGCATATTCAAGTAATAATATTCTTCTAAAAAATTTAAACCCTCCATAAAAAGAACTTTATAATATTTCAGTTCGGTTAATTCTATCACTGAAAAGAGCCCCATTAAAAAATTGTATATAATCTTAAGAAAATCACATATTTGAAGATGAGTCGAATTGAATATTGCATTTGAAAATATATTGGATATATATTAGCAGTAATTTTTCTACAAGCTCCTTAAAGACTAGATTTGTGTCTTGTCTTGCCTTTTTCTAAATTCGTTCAAAATCCGCATTAAGGACATGTTTTTTGGAATGTTTTTATTAATGCAAAAGGCTTTACAAATCTAAGAGCTTTTAATGGGGGTTTGTGAGGATTCCAATATTGAATATGTTCATTAGGCAAAAATTATTTGTTTTTAAATTATTAAAATAACAACTTTTTTCGAAAAGGTTCCCTCTGATGACATTTGAAACCATGACTCATAGCACTCCCAAAACGTTATTTTTCCCTAATAAAATCATGCTTTATAACAAAAATATATTATTTAATTAAATTTTATAAAAAAGTTTAATTATTTATCAAAACTTCCTAAATTAAGTATGAGAATAGCAATTCATGAAAACAAAAAATGGATTTATGCCCTTTAATCATATATTTAAATTAAATGAATAATGAAATATAAACCAAGTTTTTTTTTAAATATGTATTTAAAGTAGATGTATAAAGAAATATTTTATAAAATCATATTAATTTCATATAATCTTGATATTTTGAATATACATGACTTGTATTTTTTTACAAAAAGGTGATTTTAACTATCAAACTAGCATCTATAATATTAAAATCAACTTTCCCTTCAAATCCTTTTCTCCTCATCTCACAAAGAATAAATGTTTTATATGCATTAAAAAGCTAATTAATTTTTACTTACTTTTTTTACTTTTGTATCAAAGGAAGCATTAAGAAAGATATTATAAAAATTATGAACTTGTGTAAGTAATATGTATTCCTCATTTTTTCTTTTCAATTGTGCATCAAGAAACAAGCTGTTAGAAATATCTTTAATTGTATCGATTGATGAGAAGTGATTTTCTGTATTAAGTTGACAAATGCAACTAATTTCGCCCATTTCTTCTAATAATGCTATCATAAACTCTCCACGAACATTTCTCATAATTAATATTAAATTTATTTAAAAATTTATATTTATTTTTTAATTTAAGAATAAATAAAATGTTTTAACAATTCTGACTTAAAGTAAATTTTATCGAATTTTAAAAAAGATTTCAATGCAATGAAAATTTAAAGATGTTAAAGTGATCAGCATATGGAAAAATTAGATTGCCATTATATGTCTCAATTTACCACAAAATATTTCTGTTATATTATTAATTGTTTTATATTTAATAGAGTTTTGAAAGAATAAATAAAATATTATGTAAGTAAATAGTATAAAGAGAGTGTTTAAAATATTTTTATAAAAGGTAATGCTTTTGGTAACAATTAGTAATATTAATTTTCTAAGGAAATAAACTAAATATGATATTTAATGGTTTAAATTTTCTTAAGTAATTAACATATAAAAGTAAGAGATTTATTTAAATCATAAATAAACTAAAGTAAAGAAATACATCATCTTATGGAATAAAACTTTACAATTTAAAAAATTAAAAGCACTAAAATCACTTGCCTTTGATTTTATTCTTTACTTTTATAAAATAATATGAAGAGAATAATTTGGTTTTATTAGATTTAGATCCCTTATATTAATACTTATTTATTAACACACATGAATTTAAAATGTTATATAAAATTGTTATCTTTTCATTTAAAAATGAAAAAAGACTCTAAATTGAATTAATATGGAAATGTTATGAGAGATTTAGTATTTTAAACAAATCTCTGTTTTTATTCAATTTTCGCTCTTTATTCTGCTCTTCAATTCTATAAGACTTAAAACCTTATATGCTCTCTAATACTCTATATTTTGTCAAATAATCTGTGTCCTACTGGCCACACAGAACAAAAATTTTCTCTTTTTCCTTCATGACTCTGCGATTTAAAAATATTTCCAGAATACGTTTATAATTTTAATTATATGAAGCATTTAGATATTTTTTTCATTATTGTCTAATATATTCACGTAAATTTCTTTAAGTAATAAATATAATTAATAAATTGGAAATTGATATTTTATTTGAAAAAGAGTTAAATTATGCAAATTATGACAATTAAAGGATAAACGCCTTAGAATTTGTGGATAATAAAGTTTAATTTTAATTCTCATACTGAATTTTACATAACAACAAAAAAAATTTGTTTTTTTTGGAATCATGAATAAAAATGCTGCTCCTCATTTCTAGTTTTATTTTTCAAACCAAAAAATTTTATTTCTAATTAGGAATTAAGTTTGTTTGCCATTCCATTGTATTTAAATTCGCATTGTCAGAAAACCATAACTGAATTTTTAATTGGTTAAAAATTTATCATACATTTGAAAATTTTAAAAATAAAAATATTTTAAAATTAGATTAAAAAAAGAAAAACTTTCTTTGTAAGAAAATTTCATGAAAACAAGATTTCTATTTTTAATATTCTTTTTCTAATATATTCTTAAAATAACCATCATTTGTGATGGTTTAGTTAAATACTATTTAAAAGGCGGCGATACTTGGTTGAATTATACACAATTTAATGAAGAGTAAGAGATAATCTTAGTTTTTAAAAACAAGGTTTATTGGTCAAAAGTTTATGTAAAAATAAATGAAATTAAACATCGCAAAGGAAATTAACATATAGGACATGCGGAAAATAAAATTTATGGTGACGAAAATAACAAATATCAAAAAATGTCCCGTTAATTTCATGCAAATATATTTTTTCTACAATTTTTTTGTAGTTTATACCAACAATATTTGTTCTTTCAACTTTATTGCTCTGCTTGAAAAAATTATAATTTTCAATTTTAAATAAGTATAATAAAAATCCTTAATAATTTTATTTCTTTGCATGCGATAGTGAAATTGAAATAAAAATATTCTCTAAAGGTCTTTTGAATTGTATCACAATTATATAACAAAAAATGAAAACTAATTACCTTGGAGAGAAAGCATAGTAAAGGCAAAGGTACAAATATATGCTATAGAAACAATTCTATTTCTTTACATAAAAGTATTAATGTGAAATGCTTTATAATTAGGTCATTACAAAACAGATAGGCAAACTATCTAATAAAACTATTAAATATAAATCAATTAATTTTTGATTGCGTTATTTAGAAGACAAACAAGTACAATTCTTGGAAACGTTTATAAATGATTTAAAATCAATAAAATATGTAAATTAAATTTACTTTATACAATTTTACCATTTTATAATTACTTGTAAATCCACTTTTAGTTCTCAAATTTTAAAAAATCAATCAATTTCTATTCAAAAAAGGATTTCTTGTTTATTATGTTTTTTATGATTAAAATTTCATTTTTATCCTGTTTTTTCTGATATTATGGGACAAGAATCAGTATATAAACCAAAGCTAAGTCATTTTTAAACTCGTCAAAGGGAATTTTTGTTTTCCAATTTAAATATTTTCGTATTTTTCAAACATAGTCCTATTTATTTTAATACATAGTATTTCCATAAAATATGCATCATTTACAAAAAAATAAGTCCCTTTTTTTAAAAATTAATACCTTTTATATTTTTTTAAATAAAAATTTTTTAATGCAAGAAAGATTAAAGTTTTTAAGAAAAAAATGTTTTTTTTGATTAAGGAGGGTTCAAAGAACATGAGATGAGTCAGTCGGGGGTTTTAATAAAAATTCAAGTTAATCTGATGTTTCTGACAGTTAGAGATAAAATGCAAGCTTTAATAGATGTTTTCTATCGCAAAACCATTAATCACAATTTCATTTCCGATAGTGTGGGTACTGGACGATTATTCTATAATTTTATTATTTTAATTAAAAGAAGTATTAAATAATGATACTTTGATGAATGAAGCAAGGGAATTATGATATTATTTGCATAGATTATGTTTAAGATGTTCATATGTCATCAGATTATAAATTTTTGTCTGGTATTTTTATCGCCTTTTTCTTATATCCTCAATGTTATTGAGCAAATTTCCTCTAAACCAAAAACATATGCATGGTCACAACACGTGATTATTTTTGCGAATAGCAATAATAGTGATTTAAACGAAATTACTGCCTACATTATTCTACTGTAACAACTTCTGGTTGCATAAATCATACTATTAGAATGATATGTTGTATAAAATTTTCTTTAGAAAATAAATCATTTAATGAATACAATCGCTTTGTTTGAGTAAATATTTTATATCCCTCTTACATTAGAAATTTTTATAAAGTAAAATATAAGGAACATTTAATTTTTAAAATGAGAACATATTTTATGGAGTTACTATATTCCTTTAATGTGTTTAAAAATATTATTGGTTTAAAATAGAAAGATATTTAAACATAAAAATTCTGAAAATTTTGCAAAATATGAAATATGTTAGCTTTTAATCACAATTTGCATTTTAATCAGAGATTAAAATATAATGAAAAATCCCAAATTAATGTTATTTGTTTACAAATAGTATCAACTATATGTCTAAGTAGTTTAATCATATATTTCTAATATTTTAACCGATAGGAAAGTTTTCTTCAATCTATTTAAATTACTAAAATTTCATTCAATAATAGTTGAAACTATAATTTAAATGATATATATTTTGAAAGAATTCCTGTAAAATTTATTTGAATTTAAATATCTGTCGGCAAATTTTGGATCAAGTAAGTTTAACCATCAAGTATTGTTTTTTGTTTCAATGAATAAGGTTCAATTAAATTAATATTTAAGAATGTGAATATAAAGATAACTTTATTGTAAAAACAATATGAGAGATAAGGTTTTTAGAATTAAAGGATACTATTATAAATTAAAAAATAGAATCACAAGGAATCTATTCATAATAGGAATAATGGCTGACTTTACATCAAGTAATTTTAATAAGACGAATTTAAAGATCATTATTGTTTTTTAAAGAAACTAAAGCTTAAAAATGACACATATTATTGGCTGTAGAATATCAATAAAGGATAATAAAGTATTTAATATCTTTCATAGTTTTGTTCTTAAAGAATTCACAGAAAATTTACTTTGTCTTTAATTTTTATAAGTTCTTTCTGGTTTAAGATGATTAAGTACTTTTCAAAGATTTTTTATTTTAAATACTTCTGTTTCTTTTTCTCTCACGTTTTATACTTGTGTAAATCCTTAATATTTTTCAAGAACCAAATATATGAGTCCACCAGTTCTATATATAAACAAAATATAGTTACATAATTGAATAAGCACTTGCACAAAGGCACAATGAAGGAAAAATGAGAGATCAATAAAACAGCAAATGCAATAATTTATGATGACTTCACAAGAAAATTTTTTATGCTACAAAATAGCGATCGGGATTTTAGAATATTTATTGTTTAATTAAAGATTACTGAGAAAAAATTTTTACAAATTGTCTTAGGTTATTTAATATCCAAAATTTTAACTAAAACAATTTAAAACAATTATTTTATAAATATAATTAAGCAATAAAAATAAATTAACAATTTACCCTTTAATATAACACACTTCTAATGTTTTACTTTTTTACTTTTGTTTGCTTCAATCTTTAATGCTTCCAAGAATTCTTTTTTAATTTCTAAATCAGAAGTTAATTTTGTTATTGTTTTATTTTTATTTGTTGAATTATCAGTTTTGATTTCACTTTCATTGTGATTAAAAGAATTATTGCATAAATCTACGCTATGATTGCTTTTAGTATTCCTTTCTTCAACATTTTCCTCAAGTGAACAAACCTCATTGATTTTTTCTTTGATATTTTTATTTTCTAAATTAAGTGTTCTAGTATTCATTTCTTTTATAACTTTATGTAAATCATTAATTTGATTCTTAATACCTTCAATCTGTTCTTTAAGTTCTGTATTAACTTGTAAAATATTTCTCTCACATTCAATCGAGTTTTCTTTAATGATATCACTTAATCCTTTTAATTTGTTTCCTATGAATTCTTTTAATTCATTAAAATTCTCATTAATGCATTCATCCTCAGAATCTTTATCCAAACCATCTAAAGAAAAGACAAATTCTTTTTCTTCTACTGAATCTAAATCACTTTTTTGTGATGAATGTGATTTAGCATCAGAAAAATAAACTTCTTTTACACTCTCTGCTTTTTTCACAATGGTATTATTTAGAATATTCAATTCCAACTCTTTGTCCTCATTTTTATCATTATTCCCAACATCAATCTTATTGCTTTTACTCTTATTTTCTTCCAAAGATTTCTGAGAGTTTTTCCTTGGCGATATTAACTTTTGGAATATATTTAATACCATGGAATAAAATAAAATATTTTTTTAAAATTCAATAAATATTTAATTAACTTATTAAATTCCAAAATTGTTTCTATAATATTCCATCAGTCTTTGTGCCAACACTTCCTTACTTTTTCTTATCTCTGATAATTTATAATTCTTTTTTTCAACCTCTTCCTTTTCTTTAGAAAAATCCATTTAACAAAGAAATAATTAAATAAATAAATATTAAAAAAATATGAGAATTAATGCGGGAAAAAAGGAAATTATCTTTTAATATAAATGACTTAATAAATAAATATTTTAATAAAATATTAATTGTATTTTAAATATGATGTATCAAAATAGAAATATATTATAGTATTATAGATTGATCAATAATTCAAAAAATAACTCATATTACATCATTAATAGAACATTTTTAAATAAAGCTTAATAAAATTAAACAAACTATACAAAAGAAATAAAATAAACACAACATATTGTCAATCTTATGATCACACCAAAATATTTGCTTCAAGAAAAATATCTATTAGGAGGCAGATTGAGTTAAACTAATCTATGAATGATAATTAAAATATATAAAGACAAATATTAATATCAAATATTTATATTAATT
>KK365131.1:88435-98537 GCA_000385875.2 Anncaliia algerae PRA339
ATTTGCTATAATTTTATTTATAGTATTAAAAGTATTTCCTTTTAGATTTTGAAAAATATTTTATATTTAAATTACTCCTTTAGACGTATCTTTTACATGCAAAAAATATATTTCCATTTAAATTCTTATAAGATCTTTTTGATATAGTTTTTTATCTGAAATTATATTTGTTAAATTTAAGAAATTTATTACAATTATTATTTGTACCCAATAACAATAAAAAATATTATGATAAATCAATTTATGTAAAAAATAAAAATATGAATAAATCACTTTAATAACTATTATTACTAACAAGAAAAATACCTTTTCCTCTGAGAACATTTTTTGTCAGAATTTTCTTCTACAAGGGTTTCAGATTTACTTCTAGGCTTCTTTAATCTCTCATTTTTAATGGAATTTGGTAAAGAAGAAGTTTTAAATCTTTGGCTTAACCTTCTAAAAATTCGTTTAACGGGGTTAATCTCCTTCTTTTTCTCCTTATTATTAGAAGATATAGAATCAATGCTTTCGTATATATGGTTTTCATATTCGTCTTCAACAAATTCTCTATCATTTCTATACAAAGGTTCTAAATTTGAATCCCCATTTTTTGTGACAGGATTTCTTGATGGAGGTTCACGAGATTCTCGGATGTTATTAAAATATATAGGATCAACAATTTCATTATAAATGGTTTGATCACTAACAATATCATCCTTTGTTTTCGATATGTGTGTTCTAGGTTCTAAATAAGTATCAGATTCTTTACAGATACATCTAATATTATTATATACAGGGCAATTTGATTTATTTCTACAGGGTAACTTTAAAAAAGAACAATTGATTGATTCTGAATGTTCTCCATCTGGAAAATCTAAATCTGCATATGTAACATAAATAAAATGATCAATAATATAGTATACAGGATATTCAGGATCATCTACAATTGTTCTATGGAGAACTGGAACGTCTAATACATCGTTTATATTTTCGTATGTTCTCTGAACTGTAATTATTTCATCAACATTTTTATCGCCATATTTTTCATGACAATTTGAAAGCAATGCATATGAATATCCAAGTTCAATTATTCTTTCTTTATATAGATTTGTAAAATACGTTGGATCTGGTTTAACATATTCATCATTACATTGTGATTTCTCTTCAACAGATTTATCTTTAATTATTGGAGGTAAATTGAAATTCATAGGCATATATCCATCTTCATCTTGTAATTGGGGATTAGTTCTAGTCGAACATTCAGATTTATCTTCAGCTTTTTCTTCTTTAGATATTAGTTTATCATCTGTTTCATTATCAATATATTTTACTTCTTGATGGTGACAATCTTCACACCTTAGATCAGATGATTTAGGTGAGTTCTCCACTTTGCTTGAATTATCCTCTACTAAAGCTAAATAATCATGATTATTTTGAGAAGTAGTAACAAACCCTTTACTGGTATTTGCTTCAGATGTATCATCTTTAAATAAATCTTCTTTTATTGCATAAATAGTATATAAACAATTTATTAGTTGAACTATCATCTTTAGGACAAAATTTTAAAACTTAAATTTATACTTTTAATTAATCAACTTTATCTAAATTTATCAATCCAAACTAAAATATTTAATTAAAAATACAAACTTCACATTATTTTGTATTTAAATAAAAATTTTTAATGATTTTCCCATAAATAAAATTAGATTGATATAAATTTTTTGTTTAGTAAAAATTAAAATTTAATTTACTCTTGTTTAAGTTAAATACTAATTCATCTCTCTTGTCATTAATATTTTGAAAAGTAGATTTATAAAATATTTATTTAACAAATAGGATATTGTACTTATTTTTTTAATGTCTCTTTATAATTCCATATCTTAAAACGTATAATAGAAATTTTTATTTATTTAACTGATCGGATATTGTATTTTGGGAACTAAAAAAAACAACAATATTATTTCTAATGTCAATTTATTATACTGCTATGGCAATATTATTTTCTTATGTCTTGGCAAAGTGTTATTTTAGATAATTAAATTTTTACAGTCTCATGAGAATATAGCATTTTAATGATACATTTTTTAAAAAGGAAATTTCATTGTTAAATTTTTAATTAAATTAAAATTAACCTCAAAACAACATTTTGGATCAAATTTATACAAGATTAACAAATTTTTAATTAAAATTCTCCTATTTTTAAGATGCTGATATTCATTTTTCGGAAAGTTTTTTAGCGCATTTAACCGAATAAACCTCACTTCATCAAACATTTAATTAAAATTATAAATCTTTGGATATTTGTGAATTAAATGTAAAATTTCAGAGAGTATAAAAAGCATTCTATATCTATTAAATATGGCTAATAAATTAAGAATCCAATATCAAAAATATTAATTGTAAATCTTTTGCTTGTATCACGGTTTAATCATTTCCCTATCTTCTTTTTATCTTCGATATATTTTTTAAATACTTCTTAAAACTTCAAAATATAAAAGTGTTTGAAGATGCTGTGATTTATGATATGTATAAAAGATTCCATTAAAAATATGATTTTTACACATTTATCCAAGATTTTTAACTACCTTTTACAAATCTTTTTAAGAGAACAATTTCTTTGATTTGTTCAAATAAAAAGCTTTTTTTTTAAATTACAATTTTTTATTGAGTATGATGAGTACGGTATGGATTCTGCCTTAATCATAAATTATTAGGACCATTCTAAAAAAATAAATAAATTTTATATATAGATTTTAAAAAAGCATTTCCAGGAAGGATTTTAAAATTAATATCTAGAAAATTCTCTAGAAGAGATTAACATGCGAAAATGGAAATTTAAGTCGCTTCATTCAATGAATAAACATTTTACAAATATGTTGCAAAAAAAACCAACTAAATTGTCCTGTTAATCTTTATATGATGGGAAAATTTTTTAAGTTGCCATTTGGGTGAGCGTTATTTTAAATTGAGATAAAATAAAAATTACATAGATAATGATTTTTAGAAATAAATAACGCACTCCGTTTTTTTAAAAAAGATTAAAAAGGTTGATTTTGATTAAATGCTAAGAAATATTGTCGTAGAACGACATTTAATTGTTTTAATTTGGTTAATATAATTCTTAAAAAATACTTTTAAACAAGTTACTTTTGATCACAACCGCAGAATTGATAGATGAAAGAACTAAATACTGAATAAAGGTTTTATCATCTTAATCATTCTTCTTTAATTTCCTGGGCATTGAGACAGGAATAGCTCAATCTAGATTAGATTCAGAATTTAGCTGGTCCCTGAATGGTTGCCACAGGGTGAATAAAAGTTTTAAATCTAAAAATGGTGATTTTAATTGTTTATAAGTATATTTTTAGCTCACAAAATCTAAAAATTAAGTTTTTTAAATTCTTTCTATTGTTTAATCTTTTACATATCTCGGTTTTCTAGAAACTCTTTTAATGATGTTTTTTTAATATTTGTTTAAAGAACCCTTTTTTAAATGTTTTTCCCTTGCATAGGCCTCTTTCGCGGGCTATATAGAAAGTTTATATTTAAATACTTTTTTGTATATTTTTTTCGATTCTTTATATAGCTACCCTATTTATTGTCATAATTTTTATTAAAAATTATTTTAAACTTGTTTTTAAACTAAGCAAAAACATTTAATTTCTTCTATTTCTATTTATCATTCTCCTATAAACTTCCCCGATAAAAAATATTAATCAAAATAACAATTCATTCATAAAATATTTTTTTGATAAATAACGATAAAATCAACTTTTTATTATAAATGTAGAAAGTACATTTGAAGAGAACTCAAAAGACTCCATATAGTTCTGCGTAATAAAATCAAGTGATATTCAGCTATTTAGAAATTATTAATATGTCCTGCTTTAATCTAGGTAGATTTTATAAACGCTATAAGAAACGATTCTTTTGAAAGATCATTTAGATAAGGCAACTTGTTTTTTTCAGATGCTATAATTAAATTCAAAAAAAACGAAACATACATATTTTAAAATCAAGCATTTAAATCATTTAATAAAGGTCATGTATATTTCGGCATGTCTTCAGGGGAATTTAGGGGTTTTTAATATGATATAAACAATTTTGGATTATTATTTATTCTTATCTTCTATATTTTGATTTGACCTTCTTTTTAATTTCTCTATGGATTCAGTATTTATTAATTTAATTGGTCCTAATGTGAAGCTGGGATTTTACAAAAATAAAGAATACTTTAAGCTTCCCAAATATGAAATTATTATATTCAAATATATTATTTAATTGATTTTTATTTTATTTTTAACAAAAAACAAACCCCTAAGAATGATCGCAACTTTAAATAAAGAATCAAACAAAATTCCTTTAAATTTAAAACCCTTAAATGCATCTATATTAGACATCTTGTATCTGGTTACTACCCAGTAGAATCTGACAATAAAATTTTAAAATATAAGAATATTTTTCTTTCTTGAATCGATGTTTAAATTTATATATTTTAAGCAAACAATATTTTTCTTATTTATACTTTATTGTTCCCTTAATCCGGAACAATTTTATTAAAGATTAATTACACTAATTAAATTAATATTTTTTAGGAATATTACAATTAACGTCATCCCTCGACAATTTTTTCCTTTCCCATGTTGCTGAAGCCATTGTTGACAGAAAGACACAAAGCATTTCTTTTAGATATTATAAAGTTGTATCTATGTAATAAAAATTATATGTAAGCAGAATATTTCATGGCGAATGCAAGTTTAACCTGTATAATAGTGATGACTTGGTGAAAATAGAAATAAGTTTTATAAGGTATCGAAATATAAATCCATGAAATATACCGTATGATAGAGACCTTTTAAATTATGGATTAGTATGAAAATATACAATATTAGACAATATTTTTTTTCACAGACAAAGAAATGTAAATTGGGATGTAGATTCTTACACAAAATAATGATTTCAAGCATACATTTAAACATGCAAATATTTATAAAGAAAGAAATGTAATATTGTAAATATCTTGCAAATCAGCAAATTAAAATCCAATTATATATCTTTTCTTTCATTTATAAAATAATTTTGGAATATATCAATTAAAACCATGTGAATGAAATAGACATTGTTAGAAGACTTGTTTATATTAATGCAAAAATATGTGACTATCTTATTCAAACAATGTTAACTAAAAAATATTTAAACTAATTTTTCTAGAAAAAGTTGTATTTAAAGAAAGTGCTATTGATCACTTATGTATACATCCAGGAACCAAACAGAAAACAAAAGAAGCAAATAACCAATCCTTAATTGTAAGCCTTTTAAAATATAAATTTGCCACATCGTTGCGATACACAAGTAATGAAATGGATGATCATATTTCATAAAAATTTAGTCCATTTAGAAATTAATCCGATAATTAAAATATTGCTTGAAGGAAGATTTTTTGCTTATAAAAATATAGTTCTCATAAATTATGTTACCATTAAACCTTTAAAAAATATGTATTACTTGAACATTGCTCTGCTAAAAAATATAGAATTTGGCAGCCTAAAAAAATCTAATTTTGTGTTTATCCGGTAAGGTTTTATTTTGCAAGTCGCGCATTTTTTAAAAATACTCTATAAACCATCAGCGCACTCATCTTTTAACAGGAAAAATCAATCAAATATAGTAGTCTCTGTATTTTGTAATTCAAACTTTACTTATTCTATCCTATTTATATTTTGAACCATAAAATGCAAATATTTTAAGGCTTATATTGACTATGTTTGTTTAATAGACGTATAATTAGAGTAAATATTCTACGCAAAAGAGCTATTGATAATGTTTAGGAGTATTTATTATTTTAAAAAATTTTCAAATCATCTAATGTTTGGACTAGGCATTTATTAAAGCAGTTTCTTACGAGAAGTAGATCTTTTTCATAAAGTTTTTTTAGAAAGTGCATTTATATTTTTCTTCGACAAATATTCGTTAGCATATTTTAAATATATAATCTGATACATTATACTTCGTATATAATTTAATTTAATTAAAATCCTTTAAATATTAAATGAACAGCATTAAAATTATTTTGCAAGCATTTTAAACAAAAGATTAAACATTTTAGAAAATATAATATGAAGTTTTTGCAAATGCATGTATTTATTTGGACAAAAATTATATGTTGGTTATTCTAAATTATCAAAATTAAACATTTTAGAAAATATAATATGAAGTTTTTGCAAATGCATGTATTTATTTGGACAAAAATTATATGTTGGTTATTCTAAATTATCAAAATTTAACGCAGAATGAATATAGATATCTCATAATTACATTTGTAGATTTTAAAAGAAAAAAATGTGATAAAAGAAATAAAGACATATTGTCGAAAATTATACTTACTATCATATTAAATTTGATATAAAGGATTGTAAATAGATAAATTTTTAATAAAAATAAATTCTACTAAGTTTAATTATATCAGAATTTAAAAACCACTATTCAGAAATTGGATTTTTTGTAAATTTAATAGAAATTAAATTACCTTCTGCATAAGAACTAATATGTTTTTTATGTATAAAATCGGATTGATTTTGAACTCGAAAATTGCCTCTTCGTGGAAAGCAGCTAAAACTTTTGAATTTAAAATTTTTTGAATAATTTACCTTCATATCTTTCTTTTCAAGCTCATTTCCCTGTATCTTTTGTTGAAAATTATCTATTATATTACATATTTCTTTGGCATCAAACTTTTTATGAAAATTCGATGGAACTTTGGCAACCTCATTATTTGTGTTTAAATCTTCTGAACCCGAAAATGGCAATGGATTCATATCCTTGTAACATTTATCGTTGCTTGGATCAATTATATTATTAATTCGGGGTAATTTTTCTTGAGTCTCAGAAATATTTTTGACAATACTAATTTTACTTGCTAAAAATGTATCGATGTTTTCATAGCTATTTAAAAAATGTGTTTTCTCTCGGGTTTTAAGTGATGAAAAGTCAATTTCTTCATAAATATTTTCTGCTAAAAGATTTTCGTCGGCACGAAATCTCTCATAAATCTTTATTGAACTATTTCTCCCATCAAATGGAGTTTGATCATTAAATTGGTTACTCTTTGATTTCTTATAATTTTTTATAAATCTTTCATTCTCAATGATATTCAGAGGTGGGGGATTAACTTCTTCATATATATTTTCCATATATTTATTTTTATTCTTTTTATCGTCCAATTTATTTTCAGGCATTATAGAAGGCCCATCGATTTCTTCATAAAATTCATCTAGAATCAAAAATTTCCTATTTTCTTGATTACATTTATGTTCTTCGTAATTTTTAGTTTTATTTTCTTTTTTGATTCCCTTGGTCAAGTAATTTTTAAACTGTGAATTTTGTCCTTTTTCATTTTTGACTTCATTATTGATTGATTTATCTTCAATTATTGTATTGGATTTATATATTGAGGGATAATCAGAATCTTCGATTAATCTATTCTTTGAAAAATCTAAAAACGTATACGTAATAATTTGTCCATCTGAATTTCTAAATTTTAAATTACATATATTTAAAAGGTTTTCCAAAACTAATTTATCCAATGAAAAATATTCCAAATACTCTTTTAATGGTAGATCGGTTACTTCATCAGTTGTAATAAAATATTCTGGAGAAGTAAGATTCTCATAACAATTTTCATAGACATGAGAACTTTCTTTAAACTGGCTGTCTAAAAATTCCGCATTTTCATAATAATTGCAAGTATCTGATTCTACCAATATATCTTGTTTTTCTTCCATGATATTTCTCTCATCGGTAGATTTTTCATCAGCTATATTACCCGTGTGATCTGCCTTAGAAGTTATATTTTCATTAGTTTTTGATTGAAGTTTGTTCGTTTGACATATATTTATTCCATGTATCAATATTCGAAGTTTTTGAATGAAGTTCATTTGTCAATTAAAAATATTATAAAATATAATGGTTCCTAAAAGGAAAATTAGTGTTTTTTATTTCCCATTAAAGAATTTTTCTTAATTTAATTAGTTATAAAAGATTTTATATGAATTTTTCTGGGATGAAAAATTTTTTACATATAAGTAAAGAAATCATATTAATTCTTTTATGTCTTGCATCAATAGTGAAATGGATATAAATATGCACTCAAATATTCACTAAATATATGTATATATTATATTTTAAATTTTATATTTACCAAGAAGCATAATATTTCCACGTTAGAGTTTAAATACTTTGTTTTTATTTTTTAACTGGATGTAAAATAAAATGGAAATAGTTGTAAATTATGAAAGAAAATTTTAATAAGAATAAAAATAGATAATCATTGTTAAAAAAAACTCACAATATATTCAACGTATGAAAAACTTTAAGATTAGCAAATATTCATCAAAATGTATAATATTAGGAATTCTCACAGATATAATTTTGACAATGATAGAATATTATATAAAATTGAATTAGGACAGCAAAAACAAAAAATAAAAGGGATGAAATATCAATTTTAAAAGGTTTTTTATAAGAAATTTATCCAAATAATTCCATGATGTATTATCTTCTCTGATGGATTATTTCTCATTCTGGGTTGTTTAGAGCACCATACCCTTAAAGTGCCTGAGATACATGGACTTTTTGGCTTCTTTGTACCTTTGGACCTGTTTACATAATTTTTAATAAATTTATCCAATTATAAAAGCCCATTTTAATTTATACCTTTTATCTCTTTGCCTTTCTCCACCCAACTGTGCGACTAAATAAATGGGATAAAGAATATGAATGAAAATTTTACATTAAGATTATAAAATATTTTAAAATTGTTGAAATATTCGACTCAAGTTACTTTAATCTTAGAACAGAATTTGACTAAATTCTATATGTTAAAAAATTTCTATAATTGGATTATTATTTCTGGAATATACATATATCATAAAAAATCTTTTAAAATAAAACCTTAATCAAATTAGAATATGATCTGGAATGATTAAAAGCATATAGAAGTAAATTAATTAAGAAAATAGACAAAAAATATTATTTATATAAACTTTGTTCCTATATTGCGTAAATTTTTTATTTACTGGTTAAATTTGAGAGATAAAAGAAAAAATACTTATAAGAAAATATGCCAAGATTCGATGATGTTAAAGATAAGAATCAAACTTCTTTAAATATTTATAAGAAAGATTTTTTCAAATTTAACTATTAACTTGTATTTTCCTATGGCGTCAATATCTTTGATTTTGTTAAATTTAATATATTGGGAAGAGCTATTTTATAGAATTTCTTTACTGAGTATTTTATTATTTTTTATGAATATTTTTTCAAACTGACATTTTCGTTAGAAAATAAATATATATTGTAAGAAACATTTATGTTTGATTATCTTTTATATTTATCTATTTAACCATTAAGTTATGCTTTTTGCTTCTTTAAAATCACAAACTCTGGTAAACTAGCTTCGGACTGTAAAAGCTTCACTGTTTATTTACTATATTAGATTTATTATATTTTTAAAAAAATTTAAGTTATATGGAAATATTAAATTTGATCAAATATTTTTTTGCTTAAATAATTTTAAATTTACTTTTGATTATACATTAATAGGTTATATTTATATTTTTATACTACAAAAATCTTAAAAATACGAACTGAAAAATTTAATAGACTCATCTACATAATATTTGCGCATGAAAATACCTATTGTAAAATTATTATCACATAACTTTGATATTGTAAGAAAAATATGTATCCTTTACCAGAGAAAAGTAACTCTTTGGGCTTTTTAAATAATATTTTTCAATGTTATAATGAGATATAATAAATTCCCAAATGATTTATTGAATCAAAAACCAAGTAAACGATTCCTATATTAATTAATTTTGCAAATAAAAATATAAATATGGCAAGAATAAGACAAATATGGAGACACAAGGGAATAAAAGTTTAAATGATACTTATTGTCTTGTTGCAAAACAAAATGCTTTATAAAAGAACATAATTAATAATTGTATCAAGTAACTGGTTCTTTCCTATTTATCATATATAAATATTTTCCATCGTTATAAAAAATAAATAAATTGAACTTGTTACTTTTAGAAAATATATTAGGAATACAATTGAAAAA
>KK365131.1:221092-234537 GCA_000385875.2 Anncaliia algerae PRA339
TGTTCAAAATATTCCAAGAAAAACAAACTCAATGTTTTAGTCTATTTTAATACATCTTCGCAATATTTAAATAAATGACACAAGATCTGAATTTAATATACACCATATAAGACTGATACAATTTAAATAATAATAAATTGACTGTATAAAAAAGGATAGGGAAAGAATATCAAGTTTAAATTAATTCTCTTCAACAATCGAGGAAACAGTTTAAAGATACAAAAAAACTTAAGCAATATGAATAAAAAAACATATGCAATAAAGAATTAATAAGTTTCTCTTATGTAAGAAAGGAATGTAATTTTTTTCAGAAACTTAAAACTTGTTCAAGAAAAATAATATATGATTAAACTTCTTTGATATTTTCATACCTATTTTTGATTAGTATAGAATTCGTACTAAATCTTGCAATTCTTCTATGCCCGAAGTAATCATCTATAAATTCCAAATAATTTAAAATTAAGTAATATATGAAAATTTTTAAAAATATATATTTTTTTAGCTAAAAAGATAATTATTATTTATAATATAAAAATTTAAAAACTTTTAAATTAAAGATATTTTAAATTTGCATAATTATCCCATAAATGTCTCAACAGCCTCATAAAAAAATAAATAAGATCATTAGAAAAACAAAGTATAAAAAAGGAGCAATTAAGTCACGTAAAGATTTATTAACCAAAGAATTCAACAAAGAGATTGTAGAGGGATTTATGGAGACATTTGGTAGAAATAACAAAAGAAGAGGAAATAAAAAATAAAATTTTAAATTACTTTTTTAAAATATTCATGCCCAAAAGTCTTCCCGCATAATCTATTATTTTAATTGCAATATCAATCTCCTCTCTAGTATGATGATATGAGAGACAGAGTCTGACTCTACTTGAAATTACTGGTGTGGCTGGATAACCAACTACAACAACAGCTAATCCTTTTTCATAACAAATAGCAGAAAACTCTCCAATTTTACCCGGACTGAAAATCATAAGAGGAATTACCGGTGAGTTGTCATTTCCAAAGACAACGTAACCTAAATCGATCAGTTTTTTTCTCATATATGATGCATTTTCCATTAAAATAGATGGATAGTTTGCGCCTTCGCCATATTTTAAATGTTTGAGCGTTTCAAGTATTTGTTTAGCAACTATAGGTGACATTTGCTCCCCAAATCTGCTCATATCACTTTTGTTTTTTAAAAAGTTTACTACCTTCTTACTTGATGCTATGTATCCGCCCATGCCGCTAAAGGTTTTACTAAAAGTACCCATTAGTATATCAATATCATCAAAGTTAACATCAGCATACTCACAAATGCCTCGCCCTGTTTTTCCTATCGCTCCAATTGAATGTGCTTCATCAATAAAAATATAAAATTTGTATTTTCTTTTCAATTCAACCAATTCTTTTAAATTTAAAATTGTTCCTTCCATTGAATAAATTCCTTCAACAATAACAAAGATCCTCTTCCATGGTTTAAATGTTTTGGGTTGACCATGTGCAATTTCTCTTCTCAAAATTTGTTCTAGTTGGTTCATATCGTTATGAGTAAAGGTTCTCTTCGTGGCACAGCTTAATTTAGCACCAGTAATGATGCTTTTGTGGTTCAGTTCATCAGAAATTATCAAGTCTCCTTCCGAGGTAAAAACGGGAATGGTCCCAGAGTTGGCACCGAATCCCATGGGTAGGACAAAACAATCTTCTTTATGCAAGAAATCTGCTAATTCTATTTCTAGTTCTCTAAGAATTGGATGTATTCCTAAATCAGTAGATTTACCACCCAAAGATAATGGCATGTCCTCAAGTGAATTAATTAATATTTCATTCGTAAAAGAATCTTTACAGGCATATCCTAAATAATTGTAAGATCCAAAATTAAGCAACAATATTTTTTTCCCTGTGAGATTATCAATTAAATTTTTCTTTTTAAAATCTCTTTCTAAGGAAATGATAAATTTAGAAGGAAATTCCGTAATTGGTCTGTTAAATACATCTGATATTTCTGTGTAACATCTTCTTATAAAAAAACTATCTAATCTTGATATAATAGGATTAAATCCATTCTTCTTTCTAAACACAAAGGAATCATATGAAAAAATATACTCAAATAAGTCTTTTAAATTGCCTAAAATAATAGCAAATAAATATGATAAGTAAACAGTAGTCATTGTTCTCAAAGGTACATGTTCTATCTTCATTTGTTTGTTTATTGGTTTAAAACATAAATATTTTAGGAAAAGTGTTTATTTATTTCAATATTTAATGATAAATAAAAAAGATAAATTACTTGTATTAAATCTATTAAGAATTTTATTTAAAAAATATAAAAAATTATAATATTTCTATAAAAATATTTATTAAAACAATTATAATAAAATAACTACTATGTTTTATCATTTCTTAAATTATCTTTAAACCAATGACATTATTTTTATTTAAAGTAAATATTATATCAGAATAAATGTATAATTTTTAATATAATATTTTATTTTCTTTTAGATATAATTTTACTAAAATTAGATTATTTATTATTTGAAGTAAACTTTTGAATTCACTTTTAAAAAATATTGACATATACTAAACACAATAGAATATTTTAAAATATATGAAAGTACTATTTTATAAATTATATTTCTTTCTTCTTTCATTGATTTGAAAAAAATATTGTTTTGATAACATAAAAAAATTTAATTTAAAGAATTTATCCCTCGTAGTGTCATATGATAATAATATACATAAAATATGTCTAAATATATATACTATATATCTTAAAGCAAAAATTTATTATTAAAAATATATCATCTGAATTAATTTTATAGAAAAACACAAGAATTTAAATAAATGTAAATTCTTTAAACAGATAAGTAATAATGCAGCCCTAAAACATTAAATCATTTATTATATTGGCCATTCAGCATCTTTTCTTGGATAAGTAAAAGATATTTTTATGTAAGAATATATTTTTTTCACAAAATATTTATTCTGGGCAGGCAAATGTGATTTTTCATCTGAAATAAATACTTTCAACAGATATTATTATTAATGCTTGTTTCTTATACTTGTTTAATGATTATTGCGTTTAAAATTTGGGGGGGGTTTTTTGAAAATTACCACATAAAGTCATTTGTTTGATTGCATTTTTCTTCTGACATGTAATTGTAACTCTATCTTAAATATTGTGAAGTAGAACGATTATTTTAAGAATTTTTTAACTCATTTAATATTACATAGTAGCCTATTTAATAACTTTGTAAGACCAATAAATAACTTAATCGATCCAGGTAGTTTTTTAAGTAATTTATAATGAATTGT
Source organism: Anncaliia algerae PRA339 (assembly GCA_000385875.2). Classification (NCBI taxonomy): domain Eukaryota; kingdom Fungi; phylum Microsporidia; family Tubulinosematidae; genus Anncaliia; species Anncaliia algerae. The sequence goes on from KK365131.1 coordinate 224,402, forward strand.
TTCGTTTTTATTTAGCTTTTAAAATTTCGCATCAAAAAACGTCCAGCTTGAGGGCATATAAAAGAAAAAGAATCATATCATCAATGCAACATAGAAAATTATTAGAAATCTTTACAATTTCCACTAAAGCAAAGGAATAAGAAGGTTTCTAATTTAATCTAGGTCATTTGGGCAGCAAAAAAAGATAAAATTGTAATTTCAAACCAATGACATAAGAAAGCAGCAGAAATTCATATACACAAATATAGTATTTGAGAAGTTCTACTTGAATAACATATACTTGGTGTAGCATCACATAATTAGAATTTGTATTAAGTTTAATTGGGATACATATATTGTAATTGAAGTCAGTTAAATTCAATTTAGTTTTAAAAAATAAAGTATAAAAGTCTCATTAAATGTGGTATATCTCCATGAATTCTCAACATTCTTCTAAAAGAAACAAATATTCTAATTCTGTGAAATATCCTGGTAATCCTTGGGTGTGTCTTTTCACTTAAGTTTCTCTATGAATAAGAATTTAAGCTATACACAATACTAACCTATATTTTGTATTTAAAATCATTAATCAAATCTTAAATAATCATTTTGCTCCAAATATACACAAAATTCAATGTGATAGAGTTTTAAATCTCATTGTTATTCTTTAAATCCATATTAAAGTTCTCAATAAATATCTTAAATCATTTAATCTTTTAATTCTTTATGATGTTTTTATTATTTGGTGATTTTATAAGTCATTTAGCATATTCCGGTAGTTTTTCTTCTATTACAAAACATTATAATTTTGTATATCTAAAGTCTTTCAATTTCTGACGTTACAATTTTAAACATCATAGTTTTAATTTATATAATACATATACTTTTCATTTTTTTACATCTAATCAAGAATAAATAAAGAATTTCCCATCTAAAATATAATTTAGACAGCTTAAATCTGGCATTTTCTTGCTTGTGTTGAAGTCTGATTGATGGTAAAACTGTTTCTACAAGAATATTGTTTTTTTATCTCTATTTTTAGATCAATAAATTATTTTATTATTTCCATTTTATGAACTATTGTATATTATAGATGATTTTATTTCTCATTTTCTATAAATTTAGTTATGTTTCTTATTTCCCAATAGTAAATTGCTAAATTTTAAATATAATGTTAGGATGGGAAACGAGGTGGGAAAACTTTTATTTTATACAAAGTTTGTTGCTTTAAACATATTTTGATAAAAAAATATTAAATAATTTTTAAACTTTTTGTATTTATCCCAAATTTCTTCACAAAAAATAATCTATATTCGATTAACTTCTCAGTAAATTAATAACAGTTTCTTAACTAGAGATTTGAACAAAATGTATAATTTAAAATCTATTTATTACAAAAATATTAAAATATATTATTGAGTATTTGTAAGTATCTATTTTGCAAATATTAAAAACAAATTTTAAAATATATTTAATAAAATATTTTACTTTTCTTTTTTTCTTTCCTCTCTTCTTTTTTGTGCTTGAATTTGTTCTTTCCTTACTTTCAACTCACTTTTAAGGGGTTTAGGTAAAAATCTTTGATTAGAAATTCTATGAATTTCCTTAACATATTTAAATTTATCCTTTAAAGCATCATTGTATGCTAGTGCTCTATTTTGATTATCAGAAATAATGCCTATTTTCCTGCTTGCATTAGTTTTCCACAATCTTAAATTTCCATCATCAGAACCAGAAATGACAAATTCCTCATTCTTACTCAATTTGATTCCATTTACACGGAACATTCTTCTTGTGTGATAAACATCTAGACATTTTCTTTCTTGTACATCAAATATTCTTACAGTTGTATCAGCTGATCCACTTACAAGTTTTTTACCAAAGTCGATGCAATTAATTGCATTGAAATGATGTTTAAATACACAGAATGGGTTATTTAAATATCTTAAGTCATGCAAATATAAGAATGAATCTTCATTTCCTGATGCCATGTATTTACCATCAATATTAAATTTAATTTCATTACTTCTAATTCCCACTTTAACGCGCGAAAATATTTCATTAACTCTTGTGTCTACTAAATTAAGGGTATTGTTCTCTGAAAATGCCAATAAATTATCTAAAACAGTGTTTGCCTCTGCATAGTTGCAGAAAGAATTTCCTATGGAATATTTTTGTGTTTTTCTTTCTAAATCAAATACTTTCACACCATTAGAAGTGCTAATAATGATTTCATTCTTATGACTATTAACATTGTTTACATGTTTAACTTCATATTCATTAATCTCTCCCGTTCTTTTTCTATCACTCCATTCTCCTTCATACAGTACTACTCTGTTGTTCTCACCAACAATTAAATTATCACCAATAAAGGATAATCCTGTAATTTTGCAATTCTTCTGAATTTTATATTTTAAATCTTCCTTTACATTCCATATGTAAATCGATGAGTCAAAAGAAGCAGAAGCAAATATATCAGTGTTTTTATTCTGTGTTAAATGTGATATTCCTTCTACATGATAATTATATGCCTTTACAAATGGTTTGGCTAATAATCTATCTATCTTTGTAGCATTTAATGCTCTGACATATTCTCTTTCCTGCATAAATGGATGGTATTTAGGATCTTTGTTATAACTATTTTTGTGAATGTCATTTTTTCTTTCCTTTGGTTTATCATGAATTATTGTATTAATTTTCATGGTTAATTTAATTTTTAATAATTAAATATTAAAACTAACAAAATTCATTTAAATATTTAAAAAGTATTAAAAATAAAATATTTAATTATAATTTTTAGATTACAATGCAACATAAAAAATCTCTTATTTATTTTTAATTTATCAAATTAAGATTAAATTAAATACTAATTAAATATTTATTTTAAATAACTTAAGTATCAAGTTTATTTATAAATATTACTATTTTTTATAAAATTAATTAAATCATTTTCATTTAGTACATTTTCTCCTATATTTTCAAAACCAACTATTGAATCAACAAAGAATCCTTTATGAAAAAAACCAAGAAAAGGTAAAGCCTTTATGTCTAGTTTTTCAGCTACAATCAAACATTTATCAGCTTCAATTTTATAAAAATCTATATTCTTAAATTTATCACATATCCTTATCAATGTATCATTCATAATAGAGCATCTAACGAACTCCTTTTTGTAGAAATGTACTATCATTGTATCCTTCATGGTAAGTTTGATTAACTCTTGTTCATTTTCTATTTCTTTAACTTCTCTATGCTTAATTTCATTTATTCGTCTACTGCGATATTTTTCAAATATTTCGTCATCTGAAAAATCTGAATCAGTCATTGTAGGAATATTTTAAATAAAAATTTATAATTGTAAAAAATATATTTAGGTAATAAAAATGATTTATTTTAAAATTAAAAATATATTAGTTTCATTAAAATTAAAAGAAAGACAAAAAATATATTCTTTGGATTGTTAATAATATTCTTAGAAACTATTTACTTTATATTTGTTAATTATAAAAAGTGCACCCGTAAGCTTTGGCATTTATTTTATAATTTTTTAACTCCATTATAGGAAATATTTTTAATTTACTTTCAAAAGTAAAGAAGTATTAGTTAAAAATTTTAATCCAAACTTTATTTTCTTATGTCCTCAATAATTTCTATACACGCAGAATTCAACCACTATAAAAATCATTTATAAATCAAGAAAATATTTAAAACTTATTGAGTTGTAAGTAGAATAGCTTGTAAGGACCATTATAAATCTTATCCTTTAAATTAATATTTAATAGATCAATAATCTTTTAAAGTACAGAGAATATACATTAAATATACTCATAATTAGCACAATAATGTTAATCAGTCAGATTTAATAAGAATCTTAGAGGTATTATTTAATATATAGAAAATTATTATGTATTTGTTCTAGAATATTTTATTTTAGAAGAAGTTTTATTTATAAGGAATTTTAATTTAATGCCCATGTTGAGGCCACAAATAAACTTTTAAATAAAAATTATTTACCTACATATTTTAAGTCACTCCTAGAGGAATATTGCGTATTGGCAATATCCCTGTAGGATACCACAATTTTATATTGCTAAATGTCTAGGACTTAACCGGCACTCATATCTTTATAATTTCTAAAAATGTGATGGCTTTCGCAAATCTATTTTTTATAGTGGTTAAAATATAATTATTAAAGAAAATTAAAGTATTTGGAGGCAGAATATTTTTTATTATTCACTCTAATAAAATATTTAAGATGTATTTTTTTCATATTTTTCCAATGATTTATGCAATAAATTTATTTTATAAAAAATCTTATATTTAAATAATATTTTATTTATTTTATATTTTATTAAACTTTGTAAATTTAAAGAATTTATTGATTCATGCTAAACCCTTAAATGGATAAATCCTTTTCAATGCACTTTAATCCTATATCTAATGCAAAGACAGTGAATCAATATGAAGAAGAAATCAAAGTATTGCAACAAGAGAACTTTAAATTAAAGCATGAGAATATTGAACTTAAGAAATGCCAAAAATCAGTTGCAGATGATACTCTATGCTTATTAAAAGACAGTGAGAAATCTATAAAAATACTACAAGAAAGACTTAAAAAATCACAGAATGAAGTAAATGATATTTCTAAATCATACAAGCTAAAGATTACTTCCCTAGAGGATGAGAATAAAAGACTCCTGAGTTGTATAACAAATTTAAATGAAGAAATAAAGAAATTAAAGAATAATTCTAACAAGTTAGAACATTCATTTATCAAAGAAAAAAATAATAAAGATGATTTAATAAAAGAATTAGAAGCAGAAAAAGAATCATTAAATAGAAAGATTATTGAAATAGAAGAAAGATTTTTCTTAGATAAAGATGAATTAGAGAATAATTTACATGAAAAAATGAAGGTATTAGAAAAAAATATAAAAGAAAAAGAGACTGAAGTTTCTAATTACAAAAAATATTGTTCAGAATTAAGGGAAGAATTAGAAAGAAGAGAGAATTTAATAACAGAAAAAGAAGAGGAATTGAGCAAAGTAAAGGAAGGATACAGGGAAGAAAGTCAATTAAAAGATGTTTATCAGAATGAGATTGATTATTTAAAAGAGAAAATAGAGAATATTGAGCGAGAAAATAGGAAATTAGAGGAGAGAAATGATGAAGTAAAGGATCTTTTGGAGGAAAGTGAGCATAAATTAGTTAGTTTAAGAAATAGGATGAAGGAGAAGGAAGAAGAAAATTCAGGAATCAAGAAGAATTTCCATTTTATAAAAAATCAATATCACACCAACATTCTTAGAATAATGGAAGAATTAAATAACTCTAACATAAAATTAGAATTATTAGCAAATAAATGTGTAAAGACCAATGATATTTATACAAAAAAATTTAAACCTTACTTTAGAAAGATCTATAATGAGAATAAATCATTAATTAATGAAATAAATCTATTGAAGAAAGAAGTAGGCTATCTTAAAGAAATACGGAATTTATCACCTAAGAATTGTGATTTTTTAGAAGTAATAGGATGTAAGAAAGAGGATTCTTTTGATAGAATCATGGATACATTTTCTAAAATGTATTATGAAATGGTTAATAAAATCAAAAGTATGGAAAGAGAAATAGGAGAAATTACACACTTTGCAGAAAATAATAAAAAATTGCTTCATACAAGAACACTTAAATTACTTGATAATTTTACTAAGGAATTTAATTTAGCTAAGAAAGATTTAGAGGATTGTAAAAAATATTTAGTAAAAAAGAATACTGAAATTAAATCAATTAAAAAGGAAAAAGAAGAATTATTTCTTAAGAATAAGTTTTTAGAGAGAAAGAAAAATGAATTAACTATTTCATTAGATAAATTAAAAAATAAAACAAATGAAACATTGATAGACTTACAAAATAAAAATAAATTATTATCAAAATTAAAGAATAAAGTAGGAACTTACTTTGGAGAATAATTTAAATAAAATATTGTTAATTGAATAAATGTACATGATTGGAAGTAATTTATTTAATATTAATAAATATATTATTACTAAAGAAATGAACTGAATTAAACCATCTATTTTAAAAATTATTTATTTATTGGATAAAATAAAAAATTTTGCTTCTGATATAATATAAAAACAAGGCAACCTTTAAAACCCTTTATCCTTCCTAACAAATTTTACCCATTAAAGCACTTTTCGTAAGATAATGGATGATAAGAGAGTGAAGGCACAAATAAATTACTATATTATAATAAATGAGATATTTCTTTGCCCAAATTCAACATAAAAAACCTCCACCCTAACAACCAAATGATTATATTCTCATCTTTAACACCCGTAAGACTTCACTCTGTTTACATAGAGCATCTTCTAACCAAATCATGTCCAAATAAATATGATATTTACAAAAAATTTTTACTAAACATAATATTCATTTTAAATTTCTTTAAATCATACCCATTACATTTAAAACTGATAGATAACAGCTTATTAAATCTTTTATAAAAACAAATATTAAATCAAATTTAATCCAAGAAAATATGTTAAAATTAAATATTAAATTTCTGATATTTTAAAAATATAATCTCTCGCAATATACTTAATTTTGCTTTTCTTTTTAAAAACATTCATATGATTATATATTGATCTATATAAAAATATTATATACTTTTGTATAAAAAGATAATTTTTAAAATAATATACAAATATGTAATTAAAATATGTGCAAGATGATGGGATAATACATAGGAATTTAACGAATTTTATATTATATTATCTCAATAATACTTTATTGCCGCATTTCAAAATATTTATTTTTTAACTTTTAAATTGACCAATCGAATGCAAGGTTTTTTAAAATATGAACAAATAAATGAAATATACAAAAAAATTTTAGTTAAACTGCCATAAATAAGCATAAATGCAAAGATCAATGTAAACTAAAAACAATAGTTTAGCAATAATTAGCTGCAACAAAAAAGGTTGCAGGACAGACTTCAGTCTATTTAAAGCTCTTTTTTTGTAAATTTGAAAAAAGTCCTATAATACCATTAAGAATTTAAAAATGTGGTGTAATGATTATTTAATAATCAAAATATAAAAAAATCTAAAAATTGTCAATAATTATTGCCTGTTAATTTTAAAAATCAAAGGAAACAATCGTATTCTCGAAGTTGACGAATGTAAATTTCGAAAAGAGAAATAAATAAGGGACATTTTGTCGACGGGAGTGGATTTTAAGCATGGTGTAATGTAGCGAGAATTGAAAGATAATCTTATTATCTATTATGAATTTCACAAAAGAATATATTCATCTTTTTTGAGATTTTGAATATTTAATGATACTGTGATCTATAATGGTTGTTTTAAAAGTTCCAGAGATTTTGAGGACTAAATCATTGAACACAAATTAGTTAGGCAAAGTAAGAATAAAAGGCTAAAAATACAGGTATCTATAACAATAATTTTGAAGCTAATCGGTCGGTTTTGAAAAGGTCGAATAGAGAAAAATACTGAAAATTTTAAAAAGTATTACCCTTTTTAGTAAATTTTTTTTTGAAAAGTAATGAAAAAGAAAATTGTTTCATTAATTTATTAAAGTATTAATTTTAAAAATAATCATATTCTTTTAATTGCTTGTAAATGTGCTTGATTGGCCAATTTTAGGAGTAAAAAATAGATATTTTAAAATGCATAATAAAGTATCTTTGGGTCAAAACTTTCTTTAAATAATTTATTTTATTATTTCAAAAATAAATTCTGAAATCCATGAAATTAAAATACAATCCAAAGAATGAAAACAGCCTGGAAAAAATATGGAATAAATTATCCTCGCTTTACTATACTAAAGCAGACAAATATTTAGAAGATCAAAAGGAAAAAGCTTCATTATTATCACACATCCATACAGCTTTAAATGAATTACAAGTGGTAGTAGAAACTAATAACCTTACAAATAATAAAATTATTAAAAAAATACCAATAGATAAAGAACATCCCTTAGGATGTAATAAAGTTTTAATGTTAGAAAATATTTCTAAAATACTTTTGAATGTTAATCCAATGATAAATGAATTTATAAAGGAAGAAAATAAGACATTTAATGTTTTAAAAAATAATTTATTATCCATAAATAATAACTTAATTAATTTAATAATTAATAATTATAAAATATTAATTTCATTTTCAGGAGAACTTATTTTATCAAAGAATAAAGAAAATAAAAATAAAAGAGAAATTAATTTAATAAAATTAAATGACATTTTTAATAAAGAAAATAAAAGAATCAAGAATGCTTTATCAAAGATACTGTTAATAGAAGATTTTGATAATAATTTTAATTATCTTTTTAAGAAGAATTACAACATTAGATTAGAATTTAATAATATTGTATTGCAGAATACGTACTATTTAAATGGTAGTTTTAAGGAAATAGCAGAGGAGAGTTATTTTATATGTAAACATGAAGGAGTATATTCCTATAAAGGAATTAAGTTAATAATAGAAGGCACAAATCATACCTTGACTAATGTAAATAATATAGAGAACAATGCAAGTGAGGATTTAATAGAAAATCATTTCATAAGCTTTGTTAATTCATCTCTTAAGAATAATTATAAATTAATTGATTTATTTGAAAAAATAAGAATTTATATCTCTTTTTATATCCTTAAAGAAGTTTACAGTTGTAATCAATTATTTAAAGATGATTATTTTATATATGGAATAAATAATGATAATGTTTATAGAATTAATGATGATATGATATTATATTTAAATGAACTACCAATTGAAATAAATGTAAATGAATTAAATAAAGAATAAAAATATTGAACACTGTTTAATTAAATAAATTATTAAATAAAATAATTATTAAATAAAATTAATTAATAATAAATTTAAATTATCTTTATAAATTAAATATTAATTTTAAAAATATTCAACTGAATTTTTAAATACAAAATATTCTTAGTGTATATTAACATGTACAATTATTAATAAATAAATTAAACTAAAAGAACCAATAGTATAATAATTAAAAAATAAGGAGAAGTTTATTAAATACTGACGAATACAATTTTAATGAAAAGTACATTTAATTTAGATGATGAAATATTTCTTAAAGATACTATAAAAGAAATATTTCTGCTATATTTGAGTGAATTTATAAATAATGAGGAATCTAAAAAAGAAATTTACACTTTCGCACAAAAAATTAAATTAACCTTTAGAACATTATTTGTTGCAGTATATATTTTTAAGAAAACTCACATTTACTATTATTTGCAAGAAAATAGTACAAATAGAATCTCCAAATTTACAATTAAAAGAAGAAATTTTAGATTAATAATAGAAAATAGTCATCTTTTACTGACTGTATGTATAATTTTATCCTCTAAAATATTATATGATAGTGTTTTTGATAATAATCTTTGGTCTCATTTATCTAAGTATAGCAAAAGAGAATTAATTTTAGCTGAAATAGATGTAATCAAAATGCTTAACTTTGAATTCTACCCTGATAATAATGAGATCAATCAAATTTTAACCTCATTTTGTAAGAGATATAATTTGAATAGAATAAAAATAAATGTAAAGATAGGTGGTACAGCTAAACAGGGATATTTTAAAAGAATTCTAAAATATCTCAATTTAATTTAGATTTCAATAAATAATTTTATATTTCTCATACAATTTGAGATAATAACTAACATAGTGAGTTAATTTATTCATATAAAAATTAATCTCCTTATTCATAATAAGTTTAAAGATTTTATCTTCTCAAAATATAATCCTATATTTTAAAATAAAGTATATAAATATTTCTTCCCTATTTTGGGGTTAGCAAGCAATTTAGTGACTTAATAAGTAAACTAAATAATTATTACTTATTCTCAATAAAAATTAACCACATTCCTAATGAAGTTTTTTTATAGACAACAAAGAATCATTAAAATCATTTATTAATGTATCATATATCAAACATGTTACAACCAAATTCTTTAAATGTAATTTAGAAAGTAAGCTTGATTTAATAAACTCAAAAAAATACTGTTGTAATAAATACAGGTTTCAGGAAGGTTTATTAGGGAAAGCTACTTTTGATTCAGGTATACATCACTTGTAACAATTTTAAAATAATTGAATTTGGTG
>KK365131.1:271947-294723 GCA_000385875.2 Anncaliia algerae PRA339
AAATTCTTTATCCTCTTATATGTGCCATAAAATTCGACTATTTCACAAGATCATCAAGCACTAATTTAAATAAAAACCCCTCATTAGGTTTTAATAAAGCACGCCTTCCCTATTCCTGAGATATCTTCTCACTAGAACATATATCAGCAATATTAAATTATCAATTGATATAATTTTATATCTTTAAAGGGCTTTTTATTATTTTGACTTTCAATTTCCACAAATTAGAATTTTTAACATGCGATAAAAACAAACGTAAAAATTTATGAATGTATTTGGGTAAAATACACTATAATGAGCACCTTATGTGATAAACACAATGATGATATTGGATTATCGAACGAATTTACCGGCGAAGACTTTAAGAAAATATATCTCCTCGTTGACTCAGAAAGGCATTTTACATTAATATTTATTTTAAATTTATATTTGAAAAGCCTATAAGTTGGCAAATTTGTTCTATAAAAACTGGGCTTTAAGAAAAAGTCTTCTTATATTAAATCTTAAAAAACATCGGATTCTTCCTTCTTTTTCTCAAAAGATATTTTAAGAGAGAAATGAATACTTAGAGCCACGACAATTTCACACTAAAAAACATAAAAGCCCTTTGTTAAATTAAAATAGATTAATTGTGAAGTTTTTAATTTAAACTTCTTACAAAATTCATTTTGGTTAAAAATTTTTAAGGTTTAATAAATTGATTGTGATTATATTTTCTAACTACAAAAACATACATAATTAAAATTACACGGGGCTTTATTAAAATATTAAAGATAAATAAAGGAATTAGTAAGATGAATTCTCCATTTTTATAAAATATCAATTGCTCGAAATGCAACGGTTTGCTAAAAATTAATATCTTTTTCAAATTATGTAAATATTTATGTTTTTTAAAACTTGCAAATCAATCTTTTGTCTTTGGTTTATTTATTATAACCTCAAGATTGAAGGAGAACTAACTCTAGAAATTAGTATTGTCTATTTTAAAAATTTCAATTATTGTTGATTTACTTATAGTTGTATTCGGATATAATGACATTATATCCAGGGAAAAACAAAAACCAAAGTCGTATTTGAAAGTAAAGGATAATAATTGCCTTATATTAGATCCAAAATATGAAAGGGGTATTTTTAAAAAATACGTGGTAATTTATAATTGTTTACTTTCTGTGAATTCAAACCACGAAAATCCTAAAAAATCTAAAATATATATTTTAAAATTCCTTAACTGCGCTTCATATGCGGTTATACTTTTTCGCAGGCATAAATAGATCATTTAAAGAAAAGGCTTTGTTTTCTTTTGCCGAAATCGCAAGCATAATTGATCGAATAAACAGATTTAGTTACAAAAGAGGGTTTGGGGGATAGCGGGGGAATAAGATAAATAGATTTAAAGGATTTGAAATTTTCCCAACCATTTGAATAAACTTAAAATATGAAAATTCTATATTTAAAAAAGTTTCTAAATTAAAAAAACTATAATTAAACTGTACACTCTAAAAATATTTGTTTTTTTATAAAATTAAATGACTAAAATATAATTATTAATTAGATAAAATGAAATTCTAGAAAGATAAAAGGAAATTATAAATCATGTTTCTTTTTGATTTCCTCTCATAATTATCAAGCATTATTTTAATAAAAATATTTTAAACCTGCATTTAATATCAATACAACTTAAATTTATTCTAGATGCATGTTTTGAAACTCGATTGCTTTTGTTTCTTGAATCTATTAATTTAAACTAACATTTTAGAAATGAATTCCAGCAATTATCGGCAAATAGGCGTAAATTAATCAAATATACAATATTCTATAGGTTTTTTTGTTTTTTACTTGAATCATATTTCTTCACTAACTCGGAAATATCGTTTTACCCCCATCCCAAAATATATTTGATCCATTAAACTACTTAATAAATATAATACTACCATGATTATATTTAAAATGGTGTCTATTCTTTCAAAACAAATTATATATTAAACTTACCCTTTAATTTTTGTAAAATTTTTGCTCCAAAAATATATTAAGTAAACTAAAAAAAGAAAAATACTCAAATTCGACAAAGTTTTTGTTATTTTTACTTCATATTTTTCAAAAATTGCAAGAAGAAAATCTATACTTAATAAAGTTATACTCAAATAATTAATAGCTATTCTAATCTCAAATACTTTCTTATACATTATTTTTACTATAAATCTTGTATAAAAAGTTATGTAAACAGTAATCCTCAGAGATATTGTTAAGAAACGGATCTAATTAATTTTATACTTACCTTTAATCCCCTTCTTAACAAGATATCAGATCCGATTTTTTTGTTTTTATTGTAAATTGCTCTACTAAAGAAAAATCTAAAGTGATAAAGGACAAAAAAGAGTTCGAAAATTCCAAGAAAAAGAGAGATCAAAAAATATCTTGGAAATCTTATGAATGAAAATTGTGACAAGTTACGAAAAATGACATTAGTAGTAAATACAAAATACAATAAACCATTAAAATAACAATATGTTAAATATGAGTAGCACATAGAAATATATCCTGTAAACATAAAAAAAGTATTTAAATACATTGCAAAAACAGGTATAATAGGAATATATATACCAATCTCCCGATATTTCAACAAATTTCTTCTTATATTTAACATGTAAAATAATATTTTAAAAAATGACAAAAAGACAAAGTATGCAAAGGTGTTCATTTGTATATTTTCCCCTTTTACTAATAATATACTAGTTTATTTACCTTCAAGTTATACATTATTTGATAAATTATATATTAATAAACGTCAAATTATTAAAAAATTTTAGTTGTTTAAGTAAGTGTATGGTTAAAAATATTTATTTAGCTTATAAAAGATTTATAATTAGTATTTAATATTATATAACTAAAAGAATCCTCAGTATCTTCAATTATGAATTAAAATTTATGATAGCAAATATATAGGATTTAAAAATCAAGAAATAGACAAAAAGCGTTTTAAAACTAGTTATTTAACAACCTTCTAAAGCTTATTTCTTCACATTTTTATAAGGTCTAATCCTAAACCAGATTATAGATAACATATTTATATGTTTGCTTTCAAAGATATTTATAATCTAATAATAAAGGCCTAAAAGGTGGCGATTAAGATAAATAAATACTATTTGAAATGTTCAATAAAGATTTAATTATTTGTATCATATAAATATAATCCTATAATTTTAGTAAAATTATTAGCAACGTTTTCTGAGTCATAATGCTGTTTACAAAATAGTGCATAGGAATTATAATATTGATTGTATTCTAGGAAAAATTCAAATAGGAAAAGTTTATTATGAATATCTTTTGGAGGCATAGCAAATATTTAGATAAGACATCTATTCAAAGCCTTTCCAAAATACTGAATATATTATAAAATGCTTAATATATAAGACTGGCCTAATTTAAATCAATAAAATCTAATAATATGGAGCGAAACCAGTTATTTTTACTAAATAATTATGATTTCCTGTATATAAATATTGCTCATTCCAGAGGTTTATGTTCTTAGATTTGATGAAAATCATATAATAATAAATAAAAGAAACGGTTTTTACCTACAAAATCTATGAAAGTATAAAATATTGAAAGTAAGTCATAAATATATATTTTTAATAGTTTATCGAACAATTTTTTGACACAAATAATAAAATAATAGAAGAAAATAATGTTAAATGATGAAAGAGCGTAAAATGTATTTTCACATGATTTCTATTTTAAATATCATTTTAGAAATATTCACATAAATATAAATAGATTGCATTATTAAGAATATTTTAAATAATCGACCGACTTCAAGATAAAAACAAATGCATAATAGGTATAGAATATAACACCAAGAATATAATTATGCAAAGTAATGAAATTCTATTTGCTGAAAGTATAATTTCAAATTTCATAAAAGAATAGTCTAGAATATAAATGCGGAAGGGTATAAATATAGTAAAAAGATTAACTATCCTTAAAAAAGCAATGTTTAAGCTGTATATGGTTTTAATGTAAAGATAGCTTTAAAAATTCAAAATTTTTAAAGGAGGCCTTTTCAGAAAAATTTTAAATTGGAACTTTACAGCGGGGGAATCTTTGAAATTATAAATTTAAAATTGGTTACCGGTTTAATTAAACAAAATAATATATAAATAGCATAGGTCTTTTTTTAAGAATAAATAAATGCTTAGCTATTTTCAAAACTAGTAAATGAATTTTAAAATGCCTAATATATGCTTTAAAAGTCATATGAACCTATGTTTAGATTTAAATTGCTCTGTAAATTAATTAATGATAGATTTATATAATTTGTAATTTTATATTAAATATAATAAGCTTCTATCCTAGAACAATTCAATAAATCAGGGAAAGAATATAAAGATAATGGAAAAATCATGTGTATGGTAGAAAAATCCGACAAAAAATGGTAAATAAAAGAAATGTAAATGGTTTTTATTTAAATTATATAAAAGCTGGACGTTTGCCTACGATCCAGGACAAAAATAAAAATAATAATTCAATTTACAGCAACTTCAATTTTTAATGATGATTTACTTTTCTTAGAAAATATGAAGGTCAAGATTTTAAATTAAGTATGGAGCGCATTGTTTAATGAATTCTTTGGTCAAGTGATTAATTCTTTTGGGATTAAAATTCGTAATTCTAATATGGAATTTAATAAAATCAAAAAAGGAGTAAAGTTGCATAGAAAAATCAAAGCTAAACCGAGATTTTAATAGAAATATATATTTTCTTCTTAGTATCATGATCTAAAATATATTATGAAAAGATTATGTAATTTATTATCATTCCTTCGTTTTTACGAATTCCTATCTATATTAAACTATAAAATTTCAAGGTTCTCTTACATATAAAGAGTAATCACATCTTTTCTGTCTAAACAAATAAACATAGGGTAACGTGAGCCCATAATAGGTATAATTATTCTAAAAAGTTATTAATAAATAATATTATAAAGATATTTATTTTTTATCCTATTTATTCAATATATTTTAAGTTAATTGTTTTATTTGCCGATTAGCTTTCTCTTTTGCTCTTGCACTTAAAATTACCATGATTTCGTAGATTTAAACGAATATATCCAATGGATTAGGCTAATTTTTCCCAAAATTAACATTCTTTAGACAAAAATTATATTTTTATTCCTTATATGTGCTATTCATTGCAATATGACGAAAACTAAATATAATTTAGAGGTTGTCAATGGATAAGGTATTTTATTCAGAATATTGAAATCTTTTTTAAAAAGCATAAAAACTAGAAATAGAAAATTTTTCCTTTTATGAACATATTTCTTAAAAAACTAACTTTTAAATATTGATATCTGTTATACCTTGGGATTAAAACTGTAATAAATACAAATTATTTCTGTTTTGGAATAGTACTTTAATTAAAAATATAAATCTAAAAATTACATATGATTATAAAAATTTTAACAAAAGAAATGAAAAAGGATGGATAGCGATAAAAAGAGAGAAATGCAAAGTAAGAAATAGGAGTAACAAATATAGCAATTTATATAAAAATTTATTAAAAACTTTCCGTTGCCCTGGATGCAACACTACCCCATGAAAATTTTATAATTAATCATTTATGTGAAGATAATGACATGTTTTACATATTTTCGAGGCCATTATTTCTTTTTTTTGTATTTATATAAAAACATCTAAGTATTATCATTTTAGTTGATCTTTTCAAAAGCTCTCAAGCTCTTATGTATATTTTAAACAATATTACTTTTTCATGCTTAATTTGCATTTACCAATTTAAAAAATATAATTTTATCATTCATGGGATAAATGCAGCATTTGATCCATAGTATTAATTTTAAGTTCATTTTGAATCCTGTATATATATTTAGATTTGATAAATATTCTATATTTTTGAATAATTGATACCAAATAATTTTAACAAGCATAGGAATATTATATTTTAGGGTTTCTTTGCAAAATATGTTAGACGATAAATCATAATAAAAAATAAAGAGAAAAATAATATAAATGTAATGTATTAGGATTAGGGGTTTATAAGAATATAAATAATGTTGATATTTTTAACCCATGATATCTTATAAGAAAGATAATGAATTAAATAAAAAGGATTGTAAAAAATATATTTATAAAGGTAAACTTACATATAATATTCTTGAGGAATTCCTCGGCAACAGGAAGCTCCCCTCAAGGCATTTCAATAACTCTTCTTCTTTAATGATTATATAAGTCTTTTTTAAAATGTTTAAAAAAATTTCATTTTATTGTGCTTAAAATTCAATTTTTTCCTTTATTCGAAATTATATTTAACAGCTTTAAAGTGTTGCAATCGTTAACAAGTCAAATTTTATTGTTAGTCCTATAGCTTTTGCGAATTCTTCTCATTAAATTACGCTCACATTTTATCCCAGGTTTGGGGAAAATCCTTTCATGAATTATAAAATCGAACAAAAATGTATTTTTCCGGTAATTTTATTACTAAGCTATTCTAGCATTCAATTATAAATTTCTAAATTTACACTAATATTCTTTTCCGTCTGCATGCGTTCCTTTTTCTTAATTCGTCCAAAAAAATACAAAATAATTATTCCGTTTTGGACTAAAAATAAGATTTATATACAATAGAATTTAAATAATTTTTTAGCAAGACTCTAGTATAATAAAGCAAAGAATAATTGAAGGGGATTATGTGAAAAATTCAGTGTTTATTATGCAAAAATAAATGTTCTTTCTTAAAAAATAGGGCATTTTTTGTATTTATATTAAATAAAGATATCATTGGTAAAATTTTATGAGAACAACTTAAAGTAACATATATAAAATATATTACCATATAGTATGACGATTCTATCTTAAAAGGAATTATATTTTCCATATAAAACACTGTTTACATATTTTAATATACGATGGGCACGAAAGTAATGTAATGCCTTTTGCAAAAATCTTATTTTGAATAAGATATTATATGACATTCATTAAATTTTAAGTTGAAGGCTTTACAATTTATAAGATTAATTCTATATATTTCCTCAATATATAAATGGGAGAGTAAAATAAAATAATATTTAGATCAATCTAACAATTGATTTCTACATAACTATAAAAATGATACGGGTAATATTCTCGTAAGAAAAATGTTAGTACTGCATTCCTAGGGATACCAATCAAAAAGCATATAATTTAAATGAATATAATTCATTTTGGTGCATTTATCTGGTATAATCATTATTTCGTCTCATGATAGAATTATAAGTTTCAAATATTTTTGTAAATAATAATCTAAGAGTTCATTTATTAATATTTATAGATCAAGCTGAATTATAGGTTGTAATAGTTAGTTTTAATATTTAAAGATCAACCATATTAAATTCTGGACTGTTGGATTAAGAATTCAATATCTGGACATGATTGGACCATTTTTCTCTTTTGTAAATATATAAAGGAGGTTTTAAATAAAGTATGGTTTCTCATAAGCATATTAATAAAAATAAAAATAAAATATCGCCAGCCCGCCTGTCATCCAATCTTGGACCATAGCAATTCTTTACAAAATTTTTAGGAAAAATAATCAATCCCTAGAGGTTTTAAAAAATTATAGAAAAGCGTTTATTGAATCAAATCTTTTTAAAATTCTTCATCAACTTGTAAATACTGCCTTAATCCAACTCCAAAATACAAAAAATCCAAAATACTACTTGACAAATAAATTAGGATTTTTATGGTCATTAAAATCATATTTATTCTTGCGTAGCTAATTACTAATTTTACTTACCCTTTAAAATATATAAATTTATCTATCCAGTGATAAATTGTATAGATAAAATATCCTGTTACAGAAAGAATTGCGAGAATTTTGGCTATTTTTATTTCGTATTTTTCAAAAATTGTTAGAATAGAATCTATTACTAGAAGAATTAACATTTTTGAATCATTGTCAATTTCTTTACTAGAAAAAAGAACTCCAAACAGCAACTTTACAAAAAACCTTGTTGAATATGTAATATAGATGAGATACCTTAATGATATTGTTATATATCTAACCAAATTATCATTTTACTTACATTTAATCCATTTTTCAGCAAAATATTTGACCCTAATTTTTTATTTCTGGTATAAATGGCACGGTATGCAAATGATTTAAAATTATATATTACGAAAAAGGGCTCAATTGCAGCTACACATATAAAAATAGTAAAGTATTTCGTAAAGTTTACAAAGGAAAATTTTGCTAAAATATTAACAAGTGTGTTTACCACAAATACTAAATACAACAAAATATGGTAATAGCTATATGTTAGATATGAATTAAGCATGAATATATATCCAGTAAACATAAAGAATATATTTAGATACATATCATAATCTACCATTATAGGTGTAAAAATACCATTATTATTGTAATATGAAATGGTAGCTTTAATGTGCATCGTGTAGCAAAATATTTTTGCAAAAGAAATAATGTTGAATATTGAAAAGGGATCCATAAAATTTTTAGTGCTATTTTAAATTACTTAATTATAGTTTACCTCTGATTTTTATTTATATTTCAATCAGAATGATCATTTCGTTGATAATAAAATTCTTTAGCAAAAATTATGATTAGAAATGCCATTTATTAAAATTCAGGTAAATTAAAAAATGTCAAATTCTATCTGATCACAAGTCAAGTTTTTTTTAAATTCTCATGAATGAATTAATATTAAAACAACTAATCTATTGGGATTAGTTTTTCATTTAAAGTAGTTTTTAAGATACATCATAGCTTTCAAAATATAAATTTTATTTTGTGTCATTAAATTATTATATTTATTGGAAAGTTAAAAAATCGATTATTACTTTACAAATATTCTTATTTTTAAAATTGTGTGGATATTTTACAAAGGAATATAGATTACTCTTTATGTATTTTTATGTAATTTTGATTGTTTTAAACTTCTCTAATAACAGATACTTTTATAAAGGAGAATCGCTTAAAAATGATTCTTGAAATTAGAATATTACATACATTCTTTACACAAACATAAGTACCATTTTTAATGACATTTGAAAAAGAATTTCTGCAAATATTGGATGGAAATTAAAAGAAGTTCTATATTTTATAAAATCTAAAAAGGTTTTTATAGATGAAGATACAATATTTATGTCTAAAATCTTATTAGAAACTAATGGTTAGATCATTTTAAAAGGTTATGATACCTAATGCTATCTTCATACAAATAGATCTGTCAATCAAAATGAATTCTTTTATATGTCATGTATTTGTCATAAAAATTTTGGATATAACTATAATTATAATATTAGAATCGATAAAAATATCAAGCTGAAGAATATAAAATTAAATCGTAGAAATAGAGAAATATAGAAATGTTTATTTTTAATCCATGTAAATATAAAATTATAAAATAAATGATGCTTAAAAAATTAAATATCTCTAAATAGTATATAACTTTCAACTTATTGATTTATTCAAGGAGAATCAAACTTAAATTGCTTTAAAAACTCTTTAATATTCTTGATTTTTCTTATTTTAAAATTAACAATATAATATTTAAAATAAATATACATTTAATAAAATTGTTTTGCTTAAATAGAAAATATTAGAGAACTTATATATCTCTAAAATACTAATAACTGTTTCTTCCAACAATAAATATATCTTTATGAAATTGATACACATATATGTTATCTGCACTAGTTTCAAAATATATTTCTCTGCAGCATTTGCCATCTTTAACAAAAATACTAGCTATATATAAGTTTTCATAAGAATATTTATCATTTTGTAGCCTATTATTAACAAAATCGATTTTTTTCCTCAAATTATTTTTAATTAAAACATAACCTTCATATTTATTTGCTTTTCTATAGATTTACCAGTTACTTCATTTTATTGATATATTTTCATAGGTGATTTAAGTTAATAAATGTAAGAATGACATTAATGTTAAATCAAATCAAAAAGGGCATTAATCAAATTTAATTAATTCTATTAAAACATGTAAATATTTACCAACTATAGTTTTGTGCATTTTTAAAAATTATTTAAATCCTTTTGCGTCTTTTTTGAATTTAATAATGTATCATTAAAGGAATATTTATCTTATGCTACTCCAAATTTTTAATATATTGCAAAGCTATTTTGATTCTTTCTAACTCAACAAATATTATTTTTCTGCTATTAAATCTCGAAAATAATGGTCTTTGTATTAAATATGGAGTAAAATTACAAATTTTAGATTTTCTTCTATATGAATTGTATAACTATAAAAAGTATCTAAGAGACTTTATCAAAAGATAAACCTACAATATTAGAAATAATGCTAGCTTTAGAAATACATCTTTACATGTAATTTAGAAGTAAAGCTACCAAACGCACGTGAATGTACGATTAAATGGTTATCCTAAATATATTTCCATTATCCTCTTTTCAAATATGATTAAAGTGTTCAAATGTATGACAAAGAATAAAAAAATTTTATATTAGGAAAGTAACTCATTTTTATAGATAATCTTCATAGCATTTTGAATGTCTTAAAGAAAAAAAATATTCGGTCATATAATATGATACTTAATTTATCTATGTATCATACTTCTATATTGTTTATTGATTTTATAAAAAAAGAAATATGTTATATAAATTGAAAAATATCCTACTCCCTATTTAATGAAGTTCCTTTTAAAATTAAAAGATATAAGTTGTTATAAGGTTCTTCTTCTGCCCCAGCTTCTTTACTTTTAATAAATTCTTTTATGATCCTTAAGAAAGCTTTAAAATTTTGAATGTTCATTTCATTTATATGACTGAAGAATTAAGATTGTGACAGATACTGCTATGTTCAAAACAAAAGTTGAAAGAGTATAATAAGAACAATACTAATCAATCCCAATATCAGATACGAAGCAATTTGATAATATTATGGCATTTATGCTATTTTATTTATAATCCAACATTATATAATTATGTAATATCTTGGCCCGTTAGAGTATTGTATGATGGAAATACATATTTTCTGTTATAAGTTGATTTTGGCTAATAAATGATTAAATTTCAATAGTTATTCGTTGGTCTGAATGTTGAATGTATGTAAATGTTTATCTATTCCATTATCAAGCTCAAAGGAACCCTTTTTTTAGATTTTTAATTATTTTAATTAATCATCATTCTATTTCTTTCAAAATATCCTAATATTATTGAATATGTGGTGAATATTGTTTAGAACTGAATAACAATTTAATTTCATTTTTAGACTCATCAAAAACGATCAAATTAAAATTTGTTGTTATGTAGTCTTAAATATTTCAGCAATTAATTTTTAAGGGCTGCGATATAGTTTTAAGCAATGAATATTACGACCTATTATTTAGAAAGATAATATTGTAATAATATCATAAAAAACTACTTTTTATTCGATTAAATAGGGCATTTTGGAAGACTTTTGGTGTTTTCGCCTATTAAGATTTATTGTATTTTAAATACTCATTTTGGGATTTTTCTATTTTTTTAATTTTGTAATGCAAGTAGCTAATTTTTTTTACTTGATTTTATTCTTTCTTAAACTATTGCGTAAGTTTATGAAAGATTTCCCACACATGTAAAATGCCAATTATTTTCGTATCTGCAATATATTTAAAGCTAATAAAATATTTTTAGATCAAAGAATTCATGAAAAAAATAATAACTACAATAAAGAAATTTATTTATGAGTACTGAGAGTTCCAGGAAAAAATTTTTAAGAATAAATTATAAAATATAAATATATTAGCATTTATTGATTTAGGAGGACAATTTTTGTCTTTTATATATTTTACATACCAAACTTCGATAGTTTTTATTGATTTTCTATTCAAAGTATGGCATAATTTGGAGAAATTTTTAAATTAATAAAGTAGAGATGGCTTTATGAAGAAGATGTTAAATTTTAATTGAAAAATGGTATGAAAAATATGATATTAATATATATTTTGTATAAAGGTTATACAAAATTTAAAAGAAATGTTATGAGTAGCCGATTCACAAATATCTTTCAAGGATAATTCGCAAATCTATTATAAAACACGCATTAAAAACTATTATATGCAGTAAATCAATTATTTTTAATCCCTCTTAAATTTATATGTTTAAGTATCATAAAATACTTTTACCAAATAACCTATTAAGTATTTATAAATTTAAATATATAGATTATTAAAGTTTGGGGCGAAAAAAATCCTTATGAAATATTTTATTTTTCATCAAAAATTTTAATATATTTTGTATAAGGTAAGATTTTTCTTCCAGCAATGTGTTTATTTACAATTTTATAATAGATTTTCAATCAAATATTTGGAAAAATCTTTTAAGCCCAATACCATAATAGAATCGATCAATCATATTGAATAGCAGATAAGTTACTATTTTTACTATGTTGAGTAGAATGTCTATTCTAGCAAAACTAATTAAAAAATTTACTTACCTTTCAAGTATCTTAAAGTTTATTATCCACTGACAAAGAACATATCCTAAAAATATAAATATTGATGCAATCGAAATATATTTATATATTTTTATTTCATATCTTTCAAAGATCGAACAAAAGGCATCTATAAATAAAAAGATAAAAAAGAATAAATTTTTATCAAGATTTTCATTCCTAGAATACGTTCCATACATCATCTTAACCATAAATCTTGTTAAAAAATTGATATAAATTACATATCTGAAGGATATAGTTAAAAATCTTACCTAATTATTTTTAACTTACGTTTATTGCATTTCTAAATAAAATGTTTAGTTCCGTTTTTTTATTTCTTGCATACAAAGCTCCTTCAAAAAAGAACCTAAAGTTAAATGATATAAGGATTGGTTCACATAACTGTATCAATAAGAAAAATATAAAATATCTAGGAAATCTTAAAAAGGGAAGTATGGATAGAGAATAAGCTATTGTGTTTCCAATAAACACGGAATACAACACGCCATGGAAACAACTATATGATATGTAAGAATAACACATGGAAATATATCCGGTAAACATGAAAAAAAGGTTTAAATACATATTGAAGTCTTTCATTGGGTGGGTTAAAATACCATATTCTGTATACTTTAAAATGGTATGTCTAATATGAAGCATATAAGCAAATATTTTTATAAAGGAAGTAACTATAAAGCTTAGAAATGGATTCATTGGGACAATATTTAAGACATTATATATTTAAAGATATTAAATCAGAGCTAAAGATCAAATCAATTTATATTTATGAATCAAATATTATAAAGAAATAAGTCCCATTTGATATTTGTTATGTCCTGATTTATGATAGATCACTTAAAAATATTTTTATTAAAAAAACTGTCAAAAAAAATTTTTCTTTGAAAAAAATAAAAGTAAATAATTTACAAAAATAATTTTATTGTCAACATATATAATTAAATCAGCTTAACTTTTAATAATTGAAAATTTTAATGAGGAATAAATAAAATAATTTCAACTATATTACTGATTAAAAAATTTTATTTAAAAGGTAAGATAATATATAATAAATAGATAAAAGTATTTCATATTACCAATAAATTATCTGTTTATAAAATAGATAAGCTCTTTTTACTTTAATTGGTAATGCACAATTTTGGTTTATAAAATTAAGATTTTTAAGAATTATAAATGACATGTGTTGTATAAACTCAAGATAATCTTAACTATAACATATATCCTTTAAATCTTATGATTCAACGGCTATAAACAGAAACAAACACTTAATAATAAGTTTATTTATGTGTTCACGACAGTAGAAACCTAACCATTGATGGCCGTTTATGATATTTTTATAAATAAAATAATTAGTCAATGCCAAATAAAACGGAACTTTAATATAAAGGTATTTTCTTTAGAAAATAGCATTCTACAAAAATACAATAAATACATTACTAATTTTAAAATACGATTAAAACTAATAGCTATGTATTAAATATTTAGAAGTATGTAGTTTTTTCTCTTACCAAATGCTAAAGAATATATAAATTTTTCATAAATTATTATGCAAAAATATTACAAAAATTAGTCTAAAATTTAAAACCTTAACATATTTATTGGAAAAAAATAATGAGGCATGAATTTAAAGAAATCTCCAACATCTTTTCTTTATTCTAATCTCAAAAAATCTCCTGCGATAGGAATCTTTAGAAAAAGTACAAAAAAGATAGAAGATTCAAAGGATATATGTGATCAAATATCATCAATTCTGAATAATGATTGTAATTCACAAAATGAGCCCGAAAAACTACCAAATAAGTGTTTTAAAAAAGAGGAAAACATTGAATTAAAGATTGAAGAGGATAACTTTAGTTTTAAGAGTGATTCATCATCTATTGCCACAGAATTAGATCAAGATAAAATTGCAGTGTATGAAAAAAATGATAAAGCATTAAAATCTAAACAAGATCCACCACTTAAAACAGAAGTGGATTCAAACAAAGAAAACAGGCCCTTAAAGTTCCAGCTTCCTGAATTTAAGCCTTTTAAATTTAAAAAAGAAGAAAGATTCCAAAAAATAAATTCAAAAGATAGACCTAGGATTTGCCCAAATGATAATCTTTCAGAGATTCCTTCTTTAATTCAAAAAATAATTGAGGAGAACAATGAGATAAAGTTGAAGGAGAATCTAATTAAAACAGAAAACGATTCTTTGTTAATTAAAAATGAGATATTAACCAATGAAATAAATTTACTAAAGAATGATAAAAATATTTATGAATCAAGAAATGAAGAATTGAAAAATGAATGCTTTAACTTGAAAAAAGAAATAATAAAAAATGAATGTGACAAAGAAAAGATTGAAAATATTCTCAACACAATCAAGAAAGAAATTACAGAAATAAAATCATTTAAAGAGTGTGAAAGAAATAAAAATAAATTACTTAATGAAGAAAAAAGAGAACTAGAAAATAAAATAATTACTTACGAGAAAAATGCTTTATTAAATTATAAAAAAATTAGCGAACTAGAAGAAAAAATTAAATTAAACAATAATTTCTTAGGCAATTTAGAAATAGAGAATCATGAATATAAAAATAAAATTAATGAATTGAATTTAAAAATAGAATATTTAAAAAATGATTTAAATTTGGAACTTAACAATAAAAATGATGATCTTAATAAGCTTAAAATTGAAAAGGATCAGGAAATTAATAAGAAATATAAAATTATCCAATCTGCTATAGCATATGATGATAGCTGCTCTAATACTGTAAATATTATAAATGATGTAGTTTTATCAATAATGAATAGGATAAATAATATTAACCTCTTTTATGAAGAGGTTAAGGAAAGAGTAAATGATAGTAAAAGATCTAATTATAAGCTTAAAGAAAGAATAGATTTAATTTATGGTAATTTAAATGATAAATTATTTAGATTTAAAGATTTAATAGGTAAAATAGTAAAAAAGAAGGGTAATTCAAAAACTGAATTAATAGGCCTAAAAGATAATTTACAGGAAATTTATTATTTCTATTTAAAAGAAAAGACTGATTTTAGTTATTTTATAGAAGACCTCCAGATGAGACATAGGAATGAAATAAATAACATAAGAAATCTTTATTCTTCACAAATTAAAAAAATAATTAAACATTACAAAGGAAAATCTTCAGATATAAAGAAATTAATACCAAAAGATGATGATATGTGGAGTGTATTAAAATAAATAAACATCATAAATTTTTTTAGAATAAATTTATTAGGTATTTCTATTCCAGCATGAAATATAAGGAAATAGAGTTCAATATAGGGTTAAATATTCCACAAATAGTTATCTTAAAGAGCAAACAAAGGAATCATCGATTGACAAGAAAGAATTTAGAAAATACCTTTTTTGCTGAGTTATTACAACCCAATATAATTCATATTTATAAAAGCAAAAATAATATAAAATTTTTGACATATAAAGTAAGTGTACATACTAATATTCTATTCCCTAAGATAATTAATTTACAAAATAACTGTATAAAATCAAATTCTCTAACAAAAAAATCAATTAATCATAATAAAATAATAAACAGCTATTTTAATCACAAAAGTAAAAGAATTAAAAAGAAAAAAATTATTTTTAGTTTGGAATCTGATTTACCAAAAATCCTAAAACATAATAAAATCAAAGAATTAGAATTAACAACATCATCGGAAAATGAATCAAATATCAACAATGCTAGATTTTTACTTAATTTATTAAATATAAATTCATATGAAAGGGAATTCTTAAGTATAAAAAATAGGTTTTCAACTGAAGAAATGTATCATGAAGGTGATTGGTTAATTATAATAGATAAAAAATATTCTATTACTAAAAGAAAAGGAACCAAATATCCAACAAAAATATTAAAGAAAAATGAATTTTTAATAAAGAATAGCACAATAATGAAAAAGATAAAAGAAATTTTAAAGAATTAAAATAATTTTATTCATTCCTTTGCTAATTCAGCTAGCTGATCAAACTTAGATCTTGATCTTTTTAATGAACCAAGTCTCTTTTTTAAAAACCTTCTACATTTTCTTTCCTGATCTCTTTTGATTAAATCAACAGCTTTCTTCTCATATGGAGCCAATCCACATATTTCACTTACAATTGCTCTAACGTTCTTTAATTCATCTGTAATTACTCTCTTTTTTTGATTGGGACGTGGTAATTGTTCTACACCGGTCAATGGTGTTACTTTATATTTTACTCTTAAACTCTTTAGTTTTTTCCTTAACATTTACCCTTCTTAAAAAAAATTTTAAAAAACTAAAATAAATTAAATTATTATTAAAATAATTAATTTAACAATTAAATATTATTTCTTATCATTAAATCATAAAGATTTTTTATATTTCTTCAGAGATTCATATATTAAAAAAATATTAAAATATTTAAAAATAATTAATTAATCTAACAAATACTAGAAATAGTTTAGTTCTTAATTTAATTAACTAATTCATAATATTATTAGAGAAAAAATGTTTATAACTTCAATCAATTCTATAGTTCTACCTAAAAAACTTTATCTTATTTAAACAATAAAAAAATATTTGATTCCTTAAAAATAATAAATAATCTATAATATTTTAAAATAATATATTTTTAATTAGTACTAAATTTATATTTTATAATTTCCATATATTTTAATTTTTTGATTGGGAATAATTAAAAAATATCAATGGATAAATAAATGTAATTTATTTAAATATTATTTATTCATTATAAAAATGATATATTTTTATATTACTATATTATATTTTGATTAAAACATATTAAAAATCTATTTAAAATAAATATTAATAAAATATAATTATGAAAGAATTTTTATTTTTATACTGCTACATCTTTAAGTTCATCCTCTATTTCATAAGTAAACAAATGTGTTACTAAGATTATAAAGTAAATTGAGAATAAAATCAAAAAGTTAATGAATACTTTGTTAAACAAAACAAAACAGATTAACGTAACAGCTATTGCAGTAAATAATAAATGCTTTGGTGTAATCTTCATTCCTTTTATCTCATATACCTCTTCTTTATTATGAAAATATAAGTATAGCAACCAAGCAGAGAAAAGTATGACTGAATATGGATTGAATAGTAGGTACATTATCCCAAACAATATTCCTAATGCAAGATAGTTTCCTTTGAATTTAGGAAAATTCTTTTTGCTTTTTTCTTGACATTCATCAAATGATTTTGGTATTTTATACTTCTTAAAATCAAAGAACTCCTGTGCTGGTGGCATATTCTTTAATTCTTCTTTTAAGTTGACTAAAACATTTTCTGCTTCCTTTGTAGAATCCATGACCCCTTTTCCAAGAAAAATAAATATATTTGAAATAATTTTAATTGAATGATAAAACACTATTAAAACACAATTGACCAATAAAAAATTGTTTATAATTTATATTTTAAAAACACAAAAAAAATAATTTATTTAAATCTAATTAAAATATTTAAATAAATATGTTAATGTTAGATTTTTTATAAATTAGATGGTACATTAATTATATTATCCAATTTATAATTTATTTATTTTTCTTAATTAAATTAATTATAATTTGATTAATATTTATAAAATAAGATGCATTAATTTTTAATAGAAAGCCTAAGAGCATAAAATGAAGATTAAATTCATGCATATTTATTGACGTAAAAGAATCCTTTAATTAAAGCAAGAATAATATAAAATTATAAAAAAAATATCAATCAACAATCATTTCATATATTACTATAGCAATCAACTAAAGAATCAGAATAAGAATTTTAGTTGTTTTCATATTTTACTGGTAAAAGTTATTAAAGTTACATCAATTAAAGATTTTTAAAATTAAACAATTATTCAAAGATATTTTAATACCATATTTTAGTATTAAGAATAAATTATATTTAATTTTCAAACACTATAATGAGACTATAAAAGAAAAAAAGTTAATAAATAGAATTAATTACAATAGCATTTATATCTTCTACTTTCTAAGAAATTGACTTCTTTAAAATATATATATGGTTCATAAAAATTATAGATTTTACCATTCTAACTGCAGTGTTTCTCCAGGTCGTTGCCACAGCAGAGAAAGAAGTCTACAAGGTATTTTACGATGCCTTGTAGACAATAAATATTTTACTTTTATATAGAGTTTTAGTAAATGAACCTTTATTTGTTTCTCCCATTATGATAGTATCATCTAATTAATAAATAAATAATATTAAATATATTAATTAAATGAATTATTATAGAATATATCTTCTATACCAGAGCAACCCTATGAATTTATATCTTTTTTAAAGAATATTAAATTAAAGGGATTTAATATCTTTGATTATATTTATTAATGATTTAATAGTTAAAAAAGAAACTCTTTACTCATTTTTACTCTCTTCTAAAAAATGAATAAAAAACTGTAATTAAATTTAAACAATTAAAACAATCTTTTAAGTTAATATCTGTTTAAGATAAATATTTTTCCCATAAAATTTTGATATAAAAACTTATAAAGATTAGAATTATTAGATAAATTAAACAAAGTTAATGGAGAATATAAGGAGTGTAGCATTCTTCTTAATGAATAAATAATAAGGCAAATCTTGTTTGCTTGAGGAAGGCAGACTGTCTTTTTTGTGTCAAAATGTTTGATATTTCTACTAAGTATACTATAATGATTATCTCTACATATTTGCTGAATAAAGGGTTTCCTTAATTATTTCTCTATTTCTACCTTTAAGAAATATGAACAAGAGTAAAAAGAAAAGGATGATAAATATTAGTAGAAGAAGCATAACAGCTTGAAAAAAAAGAATGACTGGTCTGAATTTTACATATATTGAAGGTTATTCTGGAATAAGATTAAAGATATCAACTGAAGAATGTTTTAGCAAAAGTAAATGAGTAAATTTAATAAAGTTTAGTATTAAATGCTACACCAAGTCAATAAAAATTAATAGAATGCTTGTTTCTTTTTGATTAAAATTTTAGGTATTTAAAAGTAAATAATTTTAAAATCTGCAGTTTTTACTGCAACATACACAATGATTCCTAATATTTGTCTATAAATCGCTGGAATCATAATCTATTCTAATAAATATTTATTTGAACATTTCCGTACAAGATCTTGTAAACTGATCTATCATTCAAAAGTATACACAAAAAATTATATAAATTTATGAGCTAAAAAGTGTCTTTATGGTATTAAGATATTGAATACATTCCACGATTCAATTTTTGTTTGTTTTAAAGATTTAAAGAGATATTTATTGGAGTTTTTTATATTTAATAAACCACAGCATAATTTCTCATGCTTCTAACTAATTACATCTATTGATTAAAACAAAGTTATTATTTTTAATTAAAATTAAACCCTATGTATTTACACAGCAAAATATTCAAAAAACTATTAACTTTTAGATAAACAAAATATTTCCTCCTAAAAATATTTTACTTTAATAATTTTTCCCTATATTCCTTCAAATGTACTAATTAATTTTATATAATAACATTTAATGTTATATTATTTGAAAATCATCAGCCATTCTTTGTATTTTATAATTTTATTTAAAAAAAATTATAAAATAAAAATATTCTAATTAAAAAAATTAAAATTCTTTTTATGAAGAGAATAAAACCTACACAAAATATCAAAAAGGCAGAATTCTACATTTCACTTCCTAAGGTAAAAGAAAATTTATCTGAAATACAAAGATTATCTATGTTAAGAATAAAAACCTTAAGAATTAATGAGAATTCAAATACAGATGAGTCAATACAGGATATTTCTAATAAATCTGAAGACATTTTGTCACATTTTTACACTAGAATGGTGTGTGCTCAAAGCTTATGGAGTGCAAATTGGTTTGTTAATCAAGAAGCATTGTTATTTAAAAGGAGAATCAGAGAATTAACTGATAATGAACTTGAAGAGGAATTTTATCACTTTTTTCTACATCTCTCTTCATTAGACAATGTTAATAAGTTGATTACAGATGAGACTATATTTCTTATAAATAATAAAGGAAAAATTCCATTTGAGAGATCATACAAGGTACATTTTAAATTTATTGTTGATTTATTGATGAATAGAAAGGTTGAGTTGGAAAAAGGCTATGCAAAGGTAGATTTTTTAAATTATAGATCAATAATGACAAATTTTTTTAGAAAACATTTGGAAAAAACTATGACTCAATTAAATAATTATTACGTGGATAATCCTGACGAAAGAATCAAACGTATTTACAATAAAATATTTTCTTTTGAAGAAGAAGTAACAGAATCAACAATAAACAATGTAGTTAAATATTTACCTCCCTGCATTGATTCCATAATTAAAAAGGCTAATCAGGAAAAAGGTTTGAAGTACACAGATAGGCAGATTTTAGTAAGATTTTTTAAGGATGCGGGTGTTTCGATAGAGGAATGTATAAAATATTTAAGAAATGTCTTTAAGGTTAGTAAGGATATCTTTGATAAGCAATATTTATACTCCATAAGACACAACTATGGGTTAGAAGGAAAGAGAGCTAATTATAAATCGTATCCTTGCAGTAAAATCATAAATAGTTTTGTGGACAATGCTTGTGTATCATGTCCCTTTAAAAGGAAAAGTAATTTAAAAGAGTATTTTATTCAGCATAATTTGGAGATAGAAGAATTACCTGAATTACTTAAGGATGATAATTATGAAAAGAATTGTACTTTGTTACTAAATAAAGTAACCAATGCAGAACATAATGAGATTATAAACTCACCAATTGAATTTTATAAAATATTTAAAGAAAAAAGTAAAAATGATTGATTAATATATTTTTATTTTATACTTAAAATGAGGAGCAAATAAATGTAAAAATGAGAAAAGATTTATTATTTTATAGATTTTCATCAAAAATATCTTTTTTAAAAAACAAAATTTTCAAAAAGATTAATTTAAAATGAACATCTTTAAGAAAATCTTTGAAAATGCTGTTGCTATAATAATTATATATTTTTTTTTATTGTTGTAAATCATGATAATCTTATCAACCCACAATCCTTTTATGTAACTTACAGATTAAGTAGAATTACACTTTTAAAAAAATATTAATTAAATACTTTTTAATTAAAAATAAATCATTGGATAAAAAAATTTAAAATTAAATAATATTTATTTTTAAAGTGATGGATAATTATAATAAGTGCATTAAAGATGATAAACCATTAGAGCTAGCATTAAATGACTGTTTATCCTGCAGTGGGTGTGTGACCGAGGATGAAAAACAGTCTATTTTATTTAGTCATCTAAATGATGTTAAATCTCTTGAAAAGAATGCTGTAATTATAATTTCTCCATATTCAAAATTAAATGCGTACAATTATTTTAACACAGGAATAAGTTATTCACAGTTTGAGGATATTTTATTTAATTTTTTAGAGAATTTTGAAGTAATTGATACTTCTTTCTATTTAAATACTATTTTAGAAAATATAAGAAAGGAGTTTAACACCAGGAGTCCACTTATTATTTCAGATTGCCCAGGTACCGTCAAATACATTCAAAGAAATGGACATCATTTAACTAAATATTTAAGTGAGGTATATTCTCCTCAGGAGATTTGTGCACTTATTAATGATAATAAGACAATTGTCTCAGTGATTCCTTGTTTAGATAAAAAGATGGAGAAAGTTAAAATAGATTATTACTTAACAACCAAAGAGTTTATAGAATATTTACATTACAATGGATTTACCTTGTCAGATACAAAGTGTAAATTTACAGCCACAGACAAATTTAGAAGTAACTTTATGAATTCTTTTTCAGGAGGATACACTGAGTATTTGATGAATATTTTAAAAAATAATTTTACTAAAGAAGAAAATGCTAAAGGTTTTATTGTGTATAAGTCAGAAAAATATGTTTTCTACAAAGTTTATGGTCTTAAAAATATTCTTAACTTTATAAATATGACACGTAAAAAGGTAGAATTTACATTTGCTGAAGTATTTTTATGTGATAATGCCTGTGTAGGTGGTCCTGCAAGAGTAAATAAGGAAATTATTAAAGAAATGAGTTTAATTAATGAATTAAATTATAAAACTAATATTTTAAGTGATAATATTGATTTTAATTGTAAAGGTAAAACATTTAAGGAAGAGAAAATTAAAAAAATTAGTTTTAATGTTGAATGGTAAATTATTTAATGCTAAGGAATAATTTATACATTTAGAAATAAATGTATTTAATAAAATATATTTAAAAATAAAGAATTATATTTTAGTGATGCAGGAAATATAAATTTTA